>PITA01005438.1:0-46151 GCA_004023965.1 Spilogale gracilis | reverse complement strand
GGGGTAGTCCAGGGAGAGAAATGAAACAACAGAGATTTGGACACAGAAACAAACTGAGGGACTTGGAGGGAGGGGGGTAGAGGGATGGGAGAGACTGGTGGTGGGTACTGGGGACACCAAAAGCGTGGAGCACCGGGTGTGGGGAATGGGGAATGAATCTTGGAAAACTGGGGAAAAAAATCTAAGTAACAATAGAAAAAAAATAAAAATAAATCTAATTTGTCTGATATAAGGATTGCCACTCCAGCTTTCTTTTGATGTCCATTAGCATGGTAAATCATTTTCCACCACCTCACTTAAATCTGGAGGTGTCTTTGGGTCTAAAATGAGTTTCTTGGAGACAGCGTATCGATGGGTTTTGTGTTTTTATGCATTCTGATACCCTGTGTCTTTTGATTGGGGTATTTAGCCCATTTACATTCAGGGTAACTATTGAAAGATGTAAATTTAGTGCCATTGTATTGCCTGTAAGGTGACTGTTACTATATATTGTCTCTGTTCCTTTCTGGTCTGTTACTTTTTGGCTCTCTCTTTGCTTAGAGGACCCCTTTCTATATTTCCTGTAGGACTGGTTTGGTGTTTGCAAATTCTTTTAGTTTTTGTTTGTTCTGGAAGGTTTTTATCTCTCCTATTTTCAATGACAGTCTAGCTGTGTATAGTATTCTTGGCTGCATATTTTTCTCATTTAGTGCTCTGAATATATCATGCAGTCCTCAATGTCTCTGTGGATAGGTCTGCTGCCAATCTAATATTTCCATTGTATGATACAGACCTCCTTTCCCGAGTTGCTTTCAGGATTTTCTCCTTGTCACTGAGACTTGTAAGTTTTCTTATTAGATGACAGGGTGTGGACCTATTTTTATTGATTTTGAGGGGGGTTCTCATGCCTCCTGAATTTTGATGCTTGTTCCCTTTGCCAAATTAGGGAAATTCTCTGTTATAATTTACTCTATTAAATTCTCTGTTATAAGATACCTTCCCCCCCCTTTCTTCTTCTGGGATCCGAATTATTCTAATATTGTTTCATCTTATGGTATCACTTATGTCTAGAATTCTCCCCTTGTGGTGCAGTAGTTGTTTGTCTCTTTTTCTCAGATTCTTTATTTTCCATTATTTGGTCTTCTATATCACTAATTCTCTCTTCTGTCTCATTTATCTTAGCAGCAAGAGCCTCCATTTTTGATTGAACCTCATTAATAGCTTTTTTAAAATTTCAACTTGGTTAGATTTTTAGTTTTTTTATTTCTCCAGAAAGGGATTCTCTAATATCGTCCATGCTTTTTTCGAGCCCAGCTAGCACATTGATAATCATCATTCTGAACTCTAGATCTGACATATTACTAATGTCCCTATTGCTTAGGTCCCTAGCCATCAGTACTGCCTCTTGTTCTTTTTTTTGAGGTGTTTTTCTGCTTTGTCATTTTATCCAGATAAGAATAGATGAGTGAGAGAACAATATACTAAAAGGGTAGCGATGACCCCAGAAAAATATACACTAACCATATCAGAAGAGACCTGAAACCAGGGGGAAAATAAAGGGAAAAAATATTTATCTATATCTATCTGTCTCTCTCTCTATATATATACATGATTAGATTGGTGAGTAGAACAGAGCCACATACTTGATTTTGGGTGTATTTTAGTTTGCTAGAAGAAACTGCCTCCCAAAATTTTAAAGAAAGAAAAACATATATGTACAAAAATAAGGGTATACATGATGAAGGGATGGAATATGATTATAAAGATGAAAATTAAAAAAGATTCTGAAAGGAATTGATAAGAAGTTGGTTGAAAAAAGAAAAAAGAAAAAAAGAGGAAAAAATGTGATGAAGCTGGAGACTAGAACAAAGCCATGTGCTAGATTTAGGGTATATTTTGATCTATTAGAAGAAACTGTATCCTAAAATTCGAAGGAAAGAAAAACATATATGTATTCAAAAAATAAGCTTAAATAAAATGAAGGGATAGAATATGACTAAAACAGTGAAAATTTAAAAAGATTTTTGAAAAAGGTATTGATAAAATAAAATAGTTAAAAAACGTTAAAATAGGAAAGATAAAAAAATTTAAAAAATAGAATAAAAAAATAAAATTAAAAAATTTTAACTTTGAAAGATTAAAGAATCATGGGGAAAAAAGCCATGAATTCTACATGGTGTATTCCTCTATCTCTGGAGCTCCATAGTTCTCATTGATCAGAGGTGAACTTGGTCTTGGCTGGATGTTCCCATCAATCTTCTGGGGGAGGGGCCTGTTGTATTGATTCTCAAATGTCTTTGCCCGAGGTGGAACTGCCCAGTCCTTGCCAGGGGCCAGGTAAGCAAGCTGCTCAGGTTTGCTCTTGGAGCTTTTATTCCCTGAGTGCTTTCCATACAGCTTTGGAGGCCGGGAATGAAGATGGCGGCCTTCCAGTCTCTGGCCCAGAGCAGCCTAGAGCTGGAGGCCCCACTCCTCAGTGGGCCCCCAGAGAAAAGCTGGCAATCCCTCCTGTCTGCCTGGTCTCCAGCCATGCTCTGTGTTCACCTGGCCTTGACCCAGAGTTTCTTTTTCTTTTTTTTTTTTTTAAGATTTTATTTATTTGACAGAAAGAAACACAGCCAGAGAGGGAACACAAGCAAGGGGAGTGAGAGAGGGAGAAGCAGGCTTCCCGCCAAGCAGGGAGCCTGATGTGGGACTCAATCCCGGGTCTCCGGGATCATGACCTGAGCCGAAGGCAGTCGCTTAACCAACTGAGCCACCCAGACGCCCCTTGACCCAGAGTTTCTATCTCTGGCGCTCGGCCCTGTTTGGAGTCTCCAAACCCAGCAGGTTCCTGCAGTGCGCTCCCACACCGCCCCTCTCAGTGGAGGAAGGAGGGGGTCTTCCTGGATCTGCCACTTGTGGAGTCTCTGCTGGAAGAGCAGTGGCAAGACTGTGCCTGAGATCACGGTTTAAGGTAAGCCCCAGCTGAGAGCCCCCTCCTCCTCTGCACCCTCTCTGCCACCGGTTTCCCGATCTGATAGCCCTGCTGTGCTCAGGCACCCCTTGTCTTTTTGTGACCCTGTGGGCAGGTCCTGAGACCACACTGTCCCGGCGAGGGTTCCACCCCCCACTTAGCCTCTGGGGCGACGTCCCTCAGTGGAACAGACTAAAGGTTCCAATGTTGTGCCCTGCGGCTCTACTGCTGCCCCAGAGCCTCCCCCCCACCCCGCAGTCTGTCTGCCCAAATGTCGCTTCCGATTCACTTCTCTGCATGTCCTACCTTCCAGAAAGTGATCACTTTTCTGTTCCTAGAATTGCCATTCTTCTCTTCGACCTCCTGTTGAGTCTATAGGTGGGCCGACTGGTTTGACAACCATCCAGCTGAACTCCTGGGACCTGATGATATCTAGGGCTCCTCCTCCTCCGCCATCTTGCTTTTCCTCGAAAAGATACATTTTAAGGACTGCATCTCTGAGGGAGTGAGCTTTGGGCATAGCAAAATGCATGGTAGTCAGACATCAGGAATATCCTGATAGACACTGACTTATGTGGCTGTGTCCTCCTGACCCATCTTCCCAAATAGATGGGGCTGATGTGTAAGTGACAGAGTCTTAAACAAAGGTAGTTAGATTAAAGGGTCCAGGCAAAGGGAACCTCTGGTCCTAGCTATTCTTTCTTCTCAATTTCTTAATTCAGACTTTATTTGGTGGACTTATAATGTAATTGAGGGGCCTTAGGAAGATAGTATGGGCCAAGGTTATGGTTTCAAGAGCAGCTTTATCCCAGCTTCAGTGGAGGTTACCTTCCTTGCTCCATTTTGTTCCTTAGATATAGCCTCAGCCTTCTGGCTTTACTTCACTGACAGTTAGCTCATGTTTGGAAGTTAGGTGGCCATATAAACATAAGTTTTTTGGTGAGTGTTTCCATGTTTTGATTTGTCCATTTGCATCATAATAGTGATGATAGGGACAATAATAACAGAAGCTATTTATTGAGCACTTATATTGAGATCCTGTACATATCATTGCACAATATATACAAATATTGACCAAATATATACAAATATTTTAAAGTTTCCACCTCCTGTGATTCTGTAGGAATACCACAAAATAGGGAATATCATTTTCATTTTTATAAATGAGAGGTGGAAGCTTAGAGAGGTAAAGTTCTTTCTTCAAGAAATTATGCCTATGTCTTGAAAGCCTTGGTTTTTTTTTAAGATTTATTTATTTATTGGACAGAAAGATCACAAGTAGGCAGAGAGGCAGGCAGAGAGAGAGAGGAGGAAGCAGGCTCCCCGCAGAGCAGAGAGCCCAATGCAGGCCTCAGTCCCAGGACCCTGAGATCATGACCTCAGCCAAAGACAGAGGCTTAACTCACTGAGCCACCCAGGTGCCCGAAAGCCTTGTTTTTGCCTACCACAGTTCTATAGTGTATAATTACATTTTGGAAATCTTTAGATATAAAGACTTCTTATTCCTAGTGTTAATGATTGGCCTGAAAGCAGCATCAGGAAAATTTAAGATGTATTGACTCTTGGGAGTAGAAAATTGGTAGATTCTGAAGGAAACCGTGGAATATGGTTTCCTCGGTAATAACAAAAGGATGACTGAGAAACCCTTTTGACCAAAGACAGGGATGGTTTTGGCCATCCTGAGAATAAATGGCATATGATAGGATGTGGATCTAATGAAGAGAATGCCCTTAGTCAATTTAGAAGTGGGGGTACTTGTGAGAGCCCAGGGTAATGTCCGTGCTCCTCTAAATTAGCCTCAGAGACAGCGACTCCAGGGTTAGTTGGGGTTGTTAGCAGAAGAATGATTATCTGCCTTCTGGATTATTTGTAGCAGAGTTTGAATTCTACACTGGTTTTCCAGAGTGACATTCTCCCTGCCCACTTGCTTCAGTTTTTTTCTGCTGTTTACTCCATCTACTACCCCTGAAGGGGTGTGAACTTCCAATATTTATTTGAGTTGAATGGTAAATTTGTTAGAAGATGTCATGTAGTATCATCTGGTATCTTTACCTCGACTGAGGGGGCATTCATGGGTAATCCTTATCAGAAGATCATTCCAATTTTAAATAATCAAAGTATCATTTTAATTTGGAAATGCTCTGACATTGGAATAGGATACATATTCTGTTCTTGGAGTTTGCAGAATTTCAGATCAAATAATGGAGCTTCCCTGAGGGGTTTCAAATCCACTTAGGGAGCTGGGCACACTCTGGCTCTCCACCTAGCCCCCTTGCCCACCCTCTTAACTCAGACAGGATCTTTAAAACATTTTAATACTTTGTTGTTAACTGTATCATCTGAAGGACAGGTGGGTGGGCGCCCATGATGACCAGCCCTGGTTTGGGAATGTGAGATTCTCAGTTCCTGGAATCTGCAGTCCTCTACCTGAAGAGCTGAGGAAATGGCTCTGCAGCTAGCAAAGGTGACAAAATCAAGCTGCTTTATAGACCTGAGAGAACTTAAGTGAGGGGAAGATGTGGAAGGGGGGCAGGCTGGAATAAGCAGGCAGCTTGGGATGCTCCTTGGTACTGGCTCCTTGGCAACGGTTGCTTAGCAACCCTCATTCACCTCTCTTGGATGCTTTCTCCCCCACTTCCCACCCGCCACCCTCCCCCCTCCCCTGCTTAGCTGCTGCAAGGAGCTAGAGAGCTTGGAGTGAATGACAATTTGGAGAAACAGCCGCAGCCCGAAGATCTAAGAGGCTCTAAAGAAGATGGATAAGAAAATCGATGCATAATAAAAATTGCAGGCAAAGCCACCTTGACTGCAGGCGGGTAGCTCTCTCCTCCCGCCCTTGTTAGTCTCTCTGGGCTCAAGGCTTCCATCTTAGCCTAGTGTCCTCTCCTTCCTTCTTTCCATCTACCTTTCACTGGTTTAGGGAGGGTTGTTTGCTTTTGGGGTAGAAAAAAGGAGCAAGGAACTCAGAAGAGAAGAAAACAATGTATGTGTGGGATGTATGTAGAGGGTGCTGGGAAGGGAGGAAAAGGGATAAGGGAAAGATTATATGAGAGAAACTTTGAATGAAAACAAGTTTAAATTGTACCATAAAGTACTGCCCTTAGTCAAAAGGAAAGCCTTAAAAATGGAAGTAGGAAGTTACCCTCCCTGCAGGATATTGAAGGAAAAAATATAAGCAGTCTTTCTGGAAGGGTTGGGCGGGAATATGGCTTGCGTAAATGAAATACTATATGTATGAGCCCTTACTCTTGGCACATAGTAGGGATATAATAAGTATCACCTTCCTTCTTTCTTAGAAGTGAGAGATGGAGGACAAGACATTTTGAGGCCCATGTTGGCCTGAGAAACTGTGGAACAATTTTGTGCCTTTGAATGCTTTTGGCTCTTGCTGACTTCTTATTCAAGCAGGCAGGAAGTCATCACTGATATTGAACTTCACACCATTCTGTTGAAAATAAAATATTTGGTCAGTTAATCAACCCTTTATTCCTTGGGGTTCATTGAGCACCAGCTGTGTGCTAGGCACTGTGAAATAGGAACTAGGAGCACTGTGTCTATTTGTGATACCAGGTCTAACTATTATGCACAGTGCTCTGTTCCAGGCAGCGGTGGGAGCCTGGGATTACAGTGCTGACTCGTGAAGGACTGAGATGGGAGCAGAACACTGCCTCCCACCCTCCTCCCCCTCAGGCTTATCTGCTATGATCCTCTTGCACTTGTTTGCTTTCCTCTTTCTCTCAAACGGGTTGTGCTCTTTAACAAACCATCTCTTTCCTATCCTTCAAAACATCCCCCAATTTCCTCCATTTTAAGGATTCCTTCCTGGATTAGAGGTGAGCTGGTGGCTTCCTTGGGCTCAGGACGGCTAGACTTGGACATCTGCCCCTGGCCTCATACTGTACCCCTCCTCCACTCCTTTTCTCGAACCCTGTCCTTCCCTCTCATTTTGCACACATCTTGGTCTGTAGTCTCAGTTCCCACTTACTTCTGATTGCTGTGGGATATTATTATTTAAGATTTCAGCCTTCTGATCTTTCCTTTTTGACTTTTTGGGTCTGTCTATCCTTTATCTATTATATCGTTGTGACTGTATTATGAAACTTGAATGTGCAGGAGGTCGATCTATATAATTTCTTTCTGTATAAGCCAGCCGAGGGGTATGTGTAGACAGATGATGAAGAAAAGCTTAACGATGGTGCTGTTATGTCAGGTCACCTCTTCCATCAGTTCTACATGCCACATTCCCACCTTCATGATCTTCCACCCGTCACTGCTGCCTCCCTGCTCCCCAGGTTGCCCACTCAGTTTTTTATAATGCTGTAACTTGGACTCTTTATGCTCGATTCTGAACACAAAACCCTCAAAATTATTGAGGGGGAGGAGGAGCATCAGGCTACACAAGTCTGAGTCTGATAGATACATACACAGGAAATTGCAAACTGGGTACCAGCTACATAATGTAAAAGACAGTTTGGATTTGGAAATTTAACTTATTTAGGGAAGCCTTCCTGAAGGAAGAGAATCCTGGGCAGGGCTTGAAAGAAAGGAAGGGCTAGATCTAGGTGAAAAAGAGAAAAGGATGTGCCAGGCAGAGGTCAGTGTGAGGGTTTGGAGGCAGAGAGAATAGAAACAGTTTGCTTGCTTAAAGCAGAGAGAGCATTGTGGAATCGCAGCTGGAAGCTTAGCTCCAAAGCTTCAGCTGAGAAATGATGATTTAAAATTAGGGATGACTGTGAGCCACCCGCATGCCCCTGAGAAGAGGAAGGATCAGGATGAGAGTGAAAGTCATGATCGATGAACGTGGAATGATGGCGAGATGGAAGGCACAGGCTCTTAGCAAGTTTCTTCTGTTGTCCTGATTCTGACCAGAGACCTGGTCAATGACCTGGCTGGGGTGTGGGGAGAGGAGGTGGAGGGGAGGGGGTGAAAATACAGGGAGCACATTGTTTCTCTAGAGCTTGCATCATGGACTTCATCCCCTTGAACAAAACCCTCTGTTTCCAACTCCTGCTGACTCATCCTTCCCTTTCCCCTTCTCCCCATTTGAGGAACTCTCCTGGGCCTGGTGGAGGCCTGCTGTGGCTGCTTGAGGTTTCAGTGATGGGAGAGGATTCCTCTGCCTCTACCTGTGCTGGGTCAGGACTTCTGGGTTTTACCCTTCTGTTCTTTATTTGTCTGTTTTTTCTTGTCCTTACTTGAATCTAAAGAAAAATTGAGGGGTGCCTGGGTGGCTCAGTCAGGTACGTGTACAACATGTGATCTTAGGGTCTTGGAATCAGGCTCTGCATTGGGCTCCACATTCAGCATGGAGTCTGCTTGTCCCTCTCCCTCTTCTCTGCTCCACTACTCTCTCCCTCTCTCTAATAACTAACTAACTAACTAACTAACTAAATCTTAAAAAAAAAAGAAAGAAAGAAAAATGGAAAGAACATTTTAGTCATATCCTCTCCTTCTGGGATAGATGACCCTTGACTTGTTTCAATTGAAAAGGGAGGTGCTGGACTTCCCTGAGCCTTCTGTGGCCACTTCATTGCTCAGGTCACTGTCCTAAGATTTTTCACAATATCTATGAGATGTTGGGAGACGTGGACGTTGAGGCTGATGAGGAGAAAGGAAGGGAAGTTGAGACCCTGTGACCTAATACCCTGGAAAGCTCAACAATTTTCAGAGAAGATTAATAGACAATATTGGGCCTAGGAAATGGGAGGATGGAGAAAAATCAGTTCTCCAGACTTGGGGTTCTGGGTCTAATTTTCTAGCTTGGGGAATCCTGGATAAAAATTGAGTGGAAAGCTTCCTAGAGAATAGGGACTGGGATATAACAAAATGATATAATGATAAAAGTAGGCTAGGGCGCCTGGGTGGCTCAGTTGGTTGAGCGACTGCCTTCGGCTCACTCATGATGCTGATGCTTCTCCCTCTCTCACTCCCCCAGCTTGTGTTCCCTCTCTAGCTGTGTTTCTCTCTGTCAAATAAATAAATAAAATCTTTAAAAACAAAAAAAGTAGGCTAAGTGCTGAGGATTTTAAGAATAAAGATAGAGAGAAAGCTAGCAGTGATTGAGTAGGTCAGTGCTTCTCTTGGTTATGTTCCCGAGACCCACACAGGCTGAAGCTGGAAGGTCCAAGGAAGCTATTCCATCCAACCTGCCTTCTTACCAGAACAAAACTGAAATAAATGAAGGAAATGAAGATTTATTGAGCACTTATTTGTAGGTGTGAGGCACTTATCTACTCTTTCTATGTTTTTCACCAAGTTAAATCCTTGTAAACCCTGTACAGTAGGCTCAGAAATTAAGGTCTCTAATAACTGGTGGAGCTGAGAGGCAGACTCACTTCTTCTGACTTGGGAACCATTGCTTTTTCCATGACTCTACGTTGCATTTCCATCCTGGAATTTTTCTTTTTCTGCTGGCCATTGTGGTGTCTCCAGTTATATTACATGCACAGTCATGTGTGCAAGGCACCATGTTAAATGCCTTGGGGTAACAAAAAGAAAGGCAGGGTCCCTACCTCTGGTGCTTGAAGTCATTTGGGGGGTTAAATATAGATCTTATATATTATATCTAGGTAATATATAATATTTATAGTGTATATTTAAGTATAGCACTGGCAAACTATACATCAAGGCAGTAAGACAGTGCCGAGTGAGGGATACAGGCGATTAAGTGCTACTAGAATTCTGAAAAGGAGGGGAATTGTGATGGGATGGCTATGGAAGGCTTCATGGAAGTGGTAGGATTTTAAGGAAAAATTTAAGACTAGACAGGACATTCTACATGAATGGAATGGTATAAAGACATGAGAGCAGGAAAGTAAAAAGTATATTCTGGGGATACCAAATAGAGCTTTCTCTGAGCTTCTTAAGGTCAAGGGTGATATATACTCACATTTGCTTTCTCAAAACACCAAAGATAGAGTAGCCAGATGTTAAATGCATATTTATAGAAGGAACAGATGACCCATTTATCTAGCACAGAACATTCATGGGAGGATATTTTAAGAGATATGAATTGAACTGTAGGTGGTAGTAGAGGGGATGAAATGACACACAAAGTGGTTTAAATGAAATTATTCTTTTTTTCTTTTTTAAAGTAGGCTCATGGAGCTCAGTGCAGGGCCTGAATCCATGACCCCGAGATTAAGACATGAGCTAAGATCAAGAGTCAGATGCTTAACTTACTGAGCCACACAAGGCACCCCTAAATGAGATTATTCTGGAGGCAGTGGGAAGATAACTTGGAGAAGAGACAGAGGCAGGGAGACCAGTTAGGATGCTAATGAAGTCTAGATGAGAGAAGCTATAAGACTAAACTAGGACAATGGCGTGGGAACAGACATGAAAGTGTGGAGGTCCCAGCATTGTGAAAGCATGATGAACAGTCCTAGTCACTGAGGGACTTTGATGGGCTAGTGGTGGAGAGGATGAGTAAGATGAGAGAAGAGGGGAAAAGAAAGAGGAGTCAAAGATGAAGGTGGAGGTTCTCAGCTTTTGTGATTAGTAGAATAGTGGTGACTGTAACAGAAAAAGAGGAAGTTAGAAGAGGCTGGTCACGGAAGGAATATGAATTATATTTTATATTAAATTGCTGATAGGCACCCCCCCCCAGGAAAATTCATAGTACATTGGAAGTGGAAGACCAGAGAGAATGTGGTCATGTCTGGAAGGACAGATTCAGAACTCACTCAACTAAAAATAATCTCTGAAGCTGTGAAAATGGATAAGGCAATTGAGAAAAAAAAATGTCTTGGGGAAAACTAAGAAGTTGGAGGTATCCTTTCTAAAAGGTGAGAGTTCATTATAGGGCCACCTCTAATGTCTTCCAGTGTTGTGGTCAGTTCTTCACCTGTCTTGTTTTTGAGAGGTGAGGTTAAATAACTCTCTAGGTAATAAAAGACCCTATGCTCAGTCTTCTGTGTCTCTTCTCCATTGAATTCTGGATCTTGACTAGGACAATAAGAGGCTGGACTTTCATGGAAAATTTTTTAACTCATCTGGCTGAAATAGGGAGAGTCTATCCTAAATAAATATGTCTGTCTTCTCAATTTTCAACTCTCTAGAGAAGTAAATACTTGGGCAATTCTGTTCAGGCTAGCTTAAAGTGCTCATGCTTCGATGCAAACCTGTTTTGCATCCATTTGTGAAAGACTAAGAACCTCAGTCTGGGAAGTGGGTGGGTGGGGTGGACAGTGATTTGCTCCTGAGCCCCAGACGCTTCAGCTGACTTTTTCACAATTCCCCACCCTTTTTACTTTTCATCCAGAGATCTCAAAGCTCTAAACAAGCCTTGATCCTCCCTGACCCCCTGAGTCATCTTCTGCTTCCATTTTCCCAGATGGGGGGGGGTGGCAGTGGGATACCATGTTTGGGGATGGGTACTTGGTGGGTGGGGGGACAATGGTAGGGATCTAGGTGCCCCTTCCCAATCATAGGGTGGGGCTAAGGGCAGGCATCAAGGTGGTTCTATGCAGTTTGGTTTCAGCTTGTCCTTTTGAGGTTGTTTTATGACTAAAGAGTCTCGGATAGAGTCCGAGCTGGAGAAACTGAAGAACAAACAAAGCTGTAAAAGACGCCGATAAAATTCCTCCCAGCTCAGAATAGTCTTTGGATCCTCTCTCAAGAATCTCAGGGTAATCTGGGAGGGCTAATTAAGTCTTAGAGACCCCAGTGGAGACTGGGGCTAGACCAGGGCAGAACTAAGGTTAGGAGAAGAGAGCACTCAGAGATTTTCCTTATCTCCCTCTTCTCTCAAGGGACCCTGGTGTTCAAACATCCAGTTTGGAGGTTGAATTAAGACTGAGAGAGAAAAGGGGAATGGATAATAGGAAATACTGATATTTTCTAAGAACTCTTTTTATTACAGAATGCTTGAGAATCTGGGGGCAGGATAGGTGATGAGGAATCCGAGTAGGAGGCCATTAGGAATGAAGGCTCTGGGACATGAAAATAGGGGATGCTATGCATAGGGGTGGTATGAAGAATGGGTCTATATGGGGGTGAAGGCACATGGCCTCAGAGGATGGCAGTTTGAGGGTGAGCAGTTCTGCACTGAGAGCTTATGAAGCTAAAGGATCTGTATTTGGAGACCAGTAGATGAGGAGTTCTGGATGGGGGCAACTGTGTGGGAATAGGGAGAAGGCATCAAAAGGGTGATGAGGTTGGATGGTAGGGGTTGGGGGGCATCTCTGTGAAAGCAGGAGCAGGATCTGTGATTACAGGGTAGGAACCTTAGCTCAGGTTAGAAAGCTAGAGGTCAGCCTTTTTTCCCCAAACCAGTGACCTTTCTGTTCTTTGTTTGAAATGAATTGCTGTATTGGCCACAAAGAAATCTTATGAACTGATATGACTTAGAGGTGGGAGGGAAGGAGGTGCTGGGGGAGCATGTGTGAGAGGGAATAGAGAGACTGCTTGTTTCCATAGTGATGGCCAAAATCTTCATTTCTGCTCTCCTGTTTTCTGCAGCAGCAGGAAAAGCCATAAAGGAGAACTGTTACCTTTTCACCTCCTCAAAAGAATGGAGATCTGGGGCAGGCTAAGGAGGTTGGTGAGGGTAGGGGCCCTTTGGTGGGAGTAGTCTCTAGTTCGAAGATGAATTGAGTTATCACCTTTGATATCTCATTACATTTAAGAACTCTGTGCATGGAAAGAAGCAGCAGAATCCAGAGACCCTTCTTACCAGTGCAGGGGATGGGGTTTTTCAGAGAGTCCTTCAAGGACTTCAAGTCCTGACTTGAGGATAGCCAGCTGGACCTCTCTGAATCCACAGACTAGGTTGGGTCTCCACAGTCCAATGGTCCTTCCTGAAATTGCCCTTGCTGCGGTAGGAACCTATTTCTGAATCTCTCCTGTTCTTCAAGGAGCCTCACCACAGTCTGGCTGCTGTTGGACATTGGGCTTTGAATCACGGGGAAAGAGGATGATGGTATGGTGGTAGGAAAAGGGAAGAAGCTGTTACTTCTACGGCTCAGGTTTCACATGTGCCAGGCCTGTTTACTGTAAACTCCTGGCTGTACCATTCTGTTTACCCTCCCTGTGAGGGCCAGGGAACTTGAACGACTTACCAAAAGACACCTAGCATACTGAGGATTCAAACTTGCTTCCTGTCCCAGAGTACCCTGACTTTGCTCCAGTCATACCCCTTTGTAACAGTTCTGAGCTGAAGTGGGTGCCCAGGTCCCCAGCATAATGAGATCATGTCTTAGGCACAGTAGCTTCTGTGTGCTCCCCAAGTTCCTTCCACCGGCCTGACTTGTCTAGTGACTTCAGAGTGAGCCAGCTGCCAACACTGGCTCCTCCATTCTCAGAGATTTGCTACGGGATGTTTGCTGAAAAAATATCTGTCTCCTGCTTGTCTGTCCCGTGCTGAGTTCTTCTTTGTCATTATACCCTTAGCACTTAACTTACAGGGTCACTGAGCTGTTACCGCCTCCAGTTGTAGGCACGACCTGTGAGGCTATGAGGGAATGCCTCTTGCACAGAAATTTCCCCCCACCTTCTTACTTTCCTGTGACCTTGTCCCCATTCTGGTTCCACTGACCCCTAGTTCTCTTACTCCTGTACCTGCCCTGCCCATCCCACTCCCCCGGGTCTGTTTCTCCTCCAGCAGTAGCTCCTGGACCTTTCCCTGTGTCTCTTTAGCTCTTGTCCCCCATCCTGTTTTCCTCTCAACCTCTGCTCATTTCCCTACAATGTCCTCAGCCCTGCTTCCACTCATTTTACCTCCTTCTCCTTCGTTCATCAAATATTTATTGAGTACCTATTATGTACCAGGTCCTCTAGTTGGTTCTGAGGGCACACAAGCTCTGAGTGATTTGAGGAAGCACAAAGTACTCTAGCAATTTGGATGTAATGTGATAAGAAAAGACCCTTGGCCTTCTTCCAGAGTCCTTCTGTGGCTGTGGATTGACTCACATCTCTTAGTAGTGGAATCAGTGTTTCACAATTCATACAGATGGGGAGTTCTTCTCAATGCCTAGCCTTAGTTCTTCCTGCAGGGAAGATCATCCCCTGGGCTTCCATTTACTCACCTATACTTTTTAATCAAAATGGGCATTACAATACTAGTGCCCACTTTCCCCATCCCTGTATGAGGTGCTTGTGAAGATTGGTTGAAATGGGTGTAAAAATCTTCTAAAAAACGTAGTGAATGTTAGATAGTGATTCCCTCTTGACTTCTCAGTGGAGATAAAGGGCAGCATTTTCTTCTACAAATAGTACACCTCACAAGATAATTTTAAATTATGAGTCGCATCCGCCTTTCGCCTCCTTTCTCTTTACTCATTATTTGTAGATGGTGATTCTTTGGCCTCTGTTGCCAATAAGATCCATGTCCCTTAAAAAAACTTCCTTGAAGAAAACAAATGCTTCTTAATGTCTCAGTAGGGACTGAGGGCAGACTTCAGAAAGGAGCCCTGAAACATCTACACACGAGGGCATAAATAATGGGTGAAATCCTCCCTGATCACAGTGCAATTCCTTTGCGTTATCATTGGAGACAGGGGAATTGCTATGATGACTGGGGAGGAGCCCGAGGATTACATGGGAGAGTGCTATGACGCTTGATCCCAGATGATGGATTTCCAAAGAGAAATTAAGAGTCTGCCCTGAGTCAGAAAATATCATCAAGCTCTGCTCCTATTAATGACCGCTCGATTCACCTCATTACCTATAGAGAGGGTGGAGGCAAGATCAGGGGCAGAGGCTGCTCAGAGACAGAGACCTTCCCTGGATCCCAGGGTGGGAAGCCAGCCTCTTCTCAGCTCCCTGGAGCCCTTGCTCACTGGGCTCTCCCATATGGATAGGTTGCAGTGGGGTATCACTCTGGTCCTTTCGCACTGGGCGGGTCAGCGGATGGGGCTTCTGGGCAACTGCCTGACTTCTCCAAGACTTCCTTTCTCATTTGCCTCCAAACTGACCCAAAGAAGTGTTTTTGGTTTTCCAAACTCCCTGCCTACTCCTCCTTCCTCCTTGGAATCCTATGGGGATTTTTTTTTTTCCAGTTGTTTGGCTTGAGGCTCATCCTTTCTTTTCAGCTGCCCCTGGTGGAAACATGGGCACAGTGTGCTGTGTTCTGTCGTGTAGCCCCTTCTCTAGCCCAAGTGGCACTTTTTGTTTTCTTCCGCTCTTCTTGGCCTGTGTCTTCCCTGCCTCTGACTTGAGGCAGAGCAAATTCTTGGCTTTAGACTGGTTTCTTTGCTTCTCTGGCCTCTTAAGGCAGCCACCACTATTTTCTTCGTAGAAGTGTTTCCAACCTTGATGGTTGGTAGCTCTTTTCAGTTTGTTGTTTCATTCTCTACCAGTTCAGCTCATCCCTTTTCTCCCCAGTTTCCCTATGGAGCCAGAAAGAGCTGCGTGTTCCCCTAGGACTCTGAGCACAGGCATTTTGGGAGCTTACCTTTCATCATTGTTAGCTTGATTCTTTCTTTGCTGCCTGCTGAGCAAGGAGGGCCGTGCAGAGCAGCTCCTAGTGACTCAAGCCGTGCAGCTCCAGCTCGGAGGCATAACAGAAACCATTTGTGATGTGGTTGTTTTTCTTTCGAATCCTTAAGAACAGAAGCAACCTATCTTATGGTAGAGTAGTAAGTGGAGGTGGGGCGGTGGGGCTGAGAACTGGTTCCAGATTTTACTTTGACTTCAGGAGGCTTGTTTTTCAGCTAGCTCCTCAGCCTAGAGTGGGTCTGGATCTTAGTCCTAGTTAGATAGTAGCACCAACTTTTTATGGCCTCTGCCTCCACACGATTTCTTATTGTGGTATAATATACATAACAAAATTGAACATATTTAATTTTTTAAAAGATTTATTTTATGTTCTTAAGGTTTATTTATTTTAGGGAGAGAGAGAATGGGAGAGGCAGAGGGAGAGAGAGAGACGGAATCTTTTTTTTTTAAAGATTTTATTTTTAATTTATTTGACAGAGAGAGAGATCACAAATAGGCAGAGAGGCAGACAGAGAAAGAGGGGGAAGCAGGCTCCATGCTGAGCAGAGAGCCTGATGTGGGACACAATCCTAGGACCCTGAGATTATGACCTGAGCCGAAGGCAGAGGCTTAACCCTCTGAGCCACCCAGGCACTCTGAGAGATGGAATCTTAAGCAGCCTCTATGGTGAATGTGGAGCCGACATGAGGCGCTATCCCACAACCCCGAGATCACAACCTATGCTCAAACCAAGAGCTAGGTGTTTGGGGCTCCCTATTCTGTGAGAGTCTGCTTCTCCCTCTCCCTCTGCTCCTCCACCATGCTTGTGCTCTTTCTCACTCTATCTAAATAAAATCTTTTAAGAAATTAAAAAAAAAAGAGATGGGCGCTTAACTGACTGCATCATCCAGGGGCCCCAAAATTGAGCATTTTAACCATTTTTAGGTGTGCAGTTCAGTGGAACTAAGTACATTCACATTGTTGTGCGATCATCGCCACCATCCATCTCCAGAACATTTTCATCTTCCCAGATTGAAATTCCATGTCCATTAAATAGTAACTCCCCCGGGTTGCCTGGGTGGCTCAGTTGGTTAAGCGACTGCCTTCAGCTCAGGTCATGATCCCGGAGACCCGGGATCAAGCCCCACACGGGCTGCCTGCTCGGTGGGAAGCCTGCTTCTCCCTCTCTCACTCCCCCTGCTTGTATTCCCTCTCTGGCTGTGTTTCTCTCTGTCAAATAAAATAAAATAAAATAAAAATCTTTAAAAAAGAAAAGATACTACCCTTTATAAAAAAAAAAAAGTAACTCCCCATCTCCTTGTTCCTCCCAGCCCCTAGCATGTCTCCATTATGATTTTACTCAGTTTCTTTTTTTTTTAAAGATTTTATTTATTTTTTTGACAGAGACAGACAGACAGACAGACAGACAGCAAGAGAGGGAACACAAGCAGCAGGAATGGGAAAGGGAGAAGCAGGCTTCCTGCCTAGTAGGGAGCCGGATGCAGGACGCGATCCTAGGACCCTGGGATCATGACCCGAGCTGAAGGCAGACACTTAACGACTGAGCTACCCAGGTCCCCCTTTACTCAGTTTCTTAAAACACCATTCTGACCACAGGGCCTCTATTTCTTCTATTATATCTCAGTTTTTCTGGCTGAATTTCAAGACTCTTCACCACCAGCTCCTATAGATTCACTTCAATGAGTTCATATCATTTCTTGACCCAGAATCCTGCTCTGAGAGGCAAATATAGCCCCATGCCCTTGTGGGAGTGTCCTTCTTTCCCACCTGATCCTTTGCACATGTTGCCCCTGACTCCTTCTTTCAGTCCCACTGGCCCTTACTTTCATACTCTGTTTGTAATTCTCCAGTTTTAAGACATCTTCCCTCATATCCTAACACGTCCTAGCCTCTGTTAGATGATTCTCCTTCCTAATCTTTTGCCTGGTGGCTCTTATGCTGTTCTTGCCTTTTCATCTCTGTGTCTTGGTTCCCATTCAAACTGGAGGCCACCTCAAGGCAGGAGGTGAAATCCACTCCAGGTTCATGTCCTCTGTTCTAGGTCCTTGACACTCACAATGTGGTCTGGGCTCTAGCAGCATTAGCCTCACTCAGGAGTTGGTTGGAAATGCAGAACTTCAGACTCCACCTCAAACCTACTGAGCCAGAATATGCATTTTAACAGGATCCCCAGATTTTTGGCATGTACATTAAGTGAGAGAAGCACCACCATAGGAGGGCGGATGAATAATTTATGTCACAGGTGAGCGTGGTAAAATTACCTAAGTAACATTTCTAGACTAGATTCAAACTGTGTGTTTTGAGGAGGACGAAGGAGGATATTTCATGTATTTTGAATTTATGTGTTCCTATTGGAATTGCCTAGAAAGCTGAGAGGGAACAAGAGTCGGTGTTCTCAAGGGGCAGGCCCAGGAATCTCCCTACATGTCTGTCTCACAGGGGCAAAGTTCTCTACGATTCACTTTGAGGTTGACTGGTAGTGTTCCTCCAGAATTAAGCACTTGTCCCCCAGCAGACATTTTTCACCGAAGTCTTGAGGGGAGCTGAGTTTCAGGCCTCAAAATAATCTTCCTTGTTTCTTTCTCTATGGCTGGCTGATTCATATTTTGTAGGAGGTTTGACCACATCCAGGAATGGCTGAGGAGCTGGTGTAATTCTCTCCTTCCTCACCCCACGGAGAGGGAGTGAGAGGCATGAAGAGTGGAGACAGGGTGTGGGAGTCAAACCTGTTCTTCACATAGCAATCGCCTCGTCTCACTCTTTGCTCTGTCTCCAAGAAGTTGAGTCCACAGCTGGGAAAACTAGGAGCCAGTCTCTGAGTCTGCTTGGCGTGCATCCAGCTTCCCTCTTTTTTTGTTCATTCTCCCTGTGGGAATTAAAGGGAATAAGTAACATCTTCCCCGCTCCCCCACTTCCAGAGATAGAACTGCAGTGCACAGATACATTAACTGGAGGTGGGAGTTTGAAATGCTTTATGCTAGTGCTTCAGTCTCCTTGGTTATCTCCGGAAGAAGAGGCCAGGATTCACTCACTGGCCTTACTGCTTGCTTTTTAGGACTTGAAGGGATTGTAAAAGAACTAGAGGGAAAAGCAGCTTAGTTAGGGTAAATTGGGAAGATGTGGTATGTTGAGTGGGCAAATAATGCAGTGAGAGGTTTCCCCCAGAGCCATGGAAAAGTTTACTCTGAGACTTTCCTACATTTTTTCTGGGTCTCTGGATTGTGCTCTCCTGGTGGGGAAATGTATTTCTTGGTCTTCTAGAGGTGATTTCTAGAGCAGAGGCCTTTGGATTACAGCCTGAGCAGAGGACTCCTGTGTATCTCTTGTCCTCCAAAAGTATTTCCCCTCAGAAACAGTGCCCTTTGAATTTTACCACCCGCTCAGATCTGGTCCTTGAGTGTCACTGCGTGGCTGGGAGTAGCAGGGCGAGGCGGTGGGGCCTGGTCAGGACCAGGAGGGGAGTGCAGCCAGGGTCTTTTAGAATACAGTTTTTGGCCTTTCAGTCATTCATAGAAAATAATAATTCCCCCTCACTTCCCTCTTCCCTGGGGGACAGCATAGGATTGGACATTTCATCTCTCACCAGGATGTCTCCCTCTTGTACTTTGCACCAGATCCGGACCTTAGAATCACTATTCTAGCACTCAGTGTGATATTTCAGTGTCCTAAACTTGTCCATTTTCTCCATCAGGCTGAAGTCTTCTTTGAAAGGAATCCCACATTTCTACTTCAAAAAACATCTAAGCTGTTGACCTGTTTTCACATAGTTCCATTATGAAAGAGATTTTTGGCATAAAAAAAAAAATCCTCAACTTCTAGGTCAGGTGGTGTTGCTCTAGTTGAGCAGAGCTTCTGATGAGGCTGTAGCGTTGAGTCTGTCTTCTGTCTCTGGCTTCTTTCTGGAGCCAATTCAATGTTTTGAATACTCGGTGGTGGAGGGATATTGCTGATGACTGGGATATGGAGAAATCATGAAATTTTAGCCAGGAGAAGCTATCTCAGGAATCTGTACTGAGTGTGTGTGTGTGTGTGTGTGTGTGTGTGTGTGTGTGTGTGTGTTGTTATTTCTTTTCCAACAGGCTGCGTAATTTTTACGACCAATTATTCCATTTGTAACGACGCCGAGATAGCAGAGATCCCATCTCATGCTCCATGGCACACGCCAGGCACTAGATGCGAGCTGGAAGACACCGTCCCTTATGCAATCAGATGACAGGAATGCTGGGACCAAGACTCAGTTCTAGCAGGAGAGACAGATAGCGGTGCTAAGGGAAGCTTTGTGACAGGAAGTGTATAAAGTCCTGGAAACAGGGCGGGAGAGGACTGTAGTTTTAAAACAAAAGAGATTTACTGGGGACAGATAAAAGACCTGTCTTCCAGCCTGAGAATTCTGTGATCCAACAAAGCTTTGATGGTGTTATTTATGCATAACAGAAGGACAGGTGTCTTTGGCTGTGGAGATATGTTCTCTCAAGCCACAAGGAACCAGCCTTTTCCCACAAAAGATTTGAGGGCTCAGCTGGAAAGGACTGGTTTTAGGAGGTTTGGAAAAGACTCAGACCAGACTGGGGGTGGAGAGGATGCTCCTCTTGGGGGTAGTGGTTCTCTTTCCCCTCCACCCAACTTTCGAGTCAGGACAGGGCTGATAATCTGCTTGAAAGATCTGGTAATTGGTCCATCCTGCCTTAAGGGGTGCAGGTTAGGATTGACATCTAGATGCCCTACTGATTGATCTGGAACACTTACTTGCTCCTGCCTCCATGGTGTTTTCCAGGATCTTTCTCATCTGCTTGCCTTCTGGCTCACTATTTTTCTGTTTTTTCCTTGCCCATTAATTGTTAAGGTGGCTATTCAGAGCCAGCAGGCCTAGGTCTGAATCCTGACTCTACAACTTAATACTGTATTACTTAGACTCTTTGATCTCATTTCCCCATCTGTAAAATGGGGGACAGAAGACCTATTTCATAGACTAGTTGTCAGAGTTAAATAAGACAATGTTTGTTAAGTGAGGGCTTGACACTAAATAAATGCTCAGTAAAAGGCAGTGAGCAAGCATCTGTAGAGCTCCCTTTCTGTGCTCCCTGGCCACTTTTGGGGAGAGTAGAGATGCAGAGAAAGAGTGATGATCACGTAGCTGGACAGAAGAGGATGACTGCAAAAAAACTAGAAGGATAACAAGAGGGACAGATACCAGGGAGACAGGGACAGTTAAAGTTTGGGGACCAGAGCATGCACACCAGCCAAAGGCAGAGAGAACAGGAAAGATACACAGAGGGACATGGAGGGAGGAGAGAGTGAAAGGTAAGAGAAAGGAGAAGGAGAATAAGGTCAGCCAGACAGAATGGTCAGAGGCCAGAGACAAAAACAGTTCACTTGCAGAATCTGGCATAAGATCTGTGGGCCAAGAACATTCCTGCTTTCTTTCTTCTCTCCCTTTGCTATTGGGGGATCCAAGTTCTGAGTCCCTGGTTCCCATCCTGTACCTCCCTGCAATCTGGTCATCACAGGTCTGGCTGCATCTGAAGCTGGAGCAGCCCTGCGCACCCCCTCGCTCCCCAACTCATCTGCACATCACGGCCTGCACGGTCGTGGCTACCCACGTCCACCGGGATTTTTCATTTTTGAACACAACTGTTTGGAGTGCAAGAGCATCATGGTGTCAGCCAGTCAGTGCAATAACCAGGTGTAGTTTTACAGTCACTCCCCCCACCCCTGACTGTAACAGCACTTTCATATATCTCCGGCTGCGACAGGCAATTTTCTTTCAAAGATTGTTTTTTCTGGAGCCTGTGATTTCTACTCTTGCCTCCAACCTCTGGGATATTAAAACGGGGTCAGTGGCTCTTGGCAGGCTGACCGATTTGTGGTCATTTCCCAGCTCTTCTGCTCACCCTCCCTTGTTGCCACGTCTCCAATATTGGCATCCCCCTGCCTCTGCACCCTCATTGGGCAAGAGGGAAGGGGCTTCCGTGGCCCTCCAGATGGAGAAGTTTGGTTGTGTGTCTAGGCTGAAGAGTGGAGGCTAAGTGGGGTGCAGGTGAAGACCAAGGAGAGGAGTCACCTTCAGCACTGCAGCCCTGTTCTCTGTGGCCCCCACTCCCCACATGCTGTTCTGGGATAGAGCTCTCAGTTGCTTTCCACAAAAATATTGTAGCTTATTTTCCAGGGGAACATTTTGAAGAAACTGGTGAATTGAACTAAGATTTAACATTAAGGAATTTTTCTCTGCTAGAGGCTGGATGTGGGGTGGGAAAGCTAATGTAATCTCTTCTTCCAGAAAATTTGGAGGCCAGGAGGAATTCCCATAAGATTTATGGCTGGGTTAGGGGATATTTGGTATATGGGGAAGGGATAGAGCAACCTTTGGATCCCTGCTTCCCTAAAGAGAAGCTCTAAGACACTGTTCTGAAAGCTGCCCAAAGCAGTCTCTTCCATTGTCTACTTGGTATAGTAGTTGCCGGCTAGCAAAATTGCTTCCGTTTCACCCAGGTAGGGGTTCTTTTCTTAGAAGAAAGATCTAAATCTGCTTTTGGGTTTGCCCATTTTAGGATTTCTCTGTTCCCTTCCTTGGCCCGTGGTCCGATGCAAAAATCCTTCCCGAAGTCTAACTCCTGCTCCTCTTGCTTTGCCAACAGATCAAATCCTCTTGAAAAACAACATGACACCACACACTCCCCCTCCTCAGTCATACCATCTCTTGTTTTTATTAAATAAAAGTAAGTGGAGCTATAAGATGTGACTGGCCTGGATCCCGGCTTCATAAAACAAAACTAACACCCTCTTTATCAAGGGGCTGAGGCATCCAGAGAAGATTTCTTAGGCCATTTTGCTGTCACGTAAATGGGAATCAATATTCAATAAGCCCTTGATGCACTACACTAGCGGTTCACTTAATACCAGCTTCCAGTACAGTAAGTGGCGTTGATATAGGGAGGGCTTGTTTGTAAAATAACACTGCAGCCCTCACCTTCTGGATATTGGATCTGGCCTCCCCTAGGAGAGAAGATTCAAGACTCCGAACAAGCAGAAGAGTCATCTTGCCGGGCCTGCTGCCTCGGGACAGACTCTCCCATAACCTAGCTTGAAAAAGAAAACAGATTCTATGCTTTTAAAGCAAACTATTTCTAAGATCCTGGAGGTTAATAGGCCCACCTTCCTATTGGGAAAATTTTCACTGTGCCTGGTCTGACTGTCTCCCCATTTCTAATTAATTAGTCACATTGGAAACCAATTGAAGGATAGAATTGATTCCACCATTAACAGACGAGAGTAGGCTCTCCAGGGTGCTCAGAGCCTGCAGGAGTTGGTAATAATAACTTCATTTCCCTCAGCCTCTGTGTTTGCTGCACGGGAAGACTGCTGGCTGCCTGGCCCTCTGGTGGATGCATGGTGGGGCTGTTGTTTCCCCACGTCTTATGACAGAGTTTGGTAGGAAACCGACCACATAAACGTGGTCAATCATTTCAATTATTTATTCCCATCTTAGGGCATCTTTGCAGGGAGTTTGTGACCTTGGACTTGTTTTCCCACCCAGCTCCAAGCAGGCATGCATCAAGGAAAAGCAATCTCATGTCTGCCTAAATAACACAGATAGATCTTGTACAAAAATTCTGCATCGTACATTTCAGAGCCAAATGGATTTTCAAAAATTTATCAAACATTTTCGACTGTCTGTTCTCCATTCCCAGTGTTCATAGAGTGTCTAGGATTCACTGTCTCGGGTGGAAGTGGACATTTACAGAGAGATTTATCCTGTATTATGATCTCGGTTACTTCTTATCCCACTTAGGGGGGTTGACAGTTTGGAGGGGGCTGGGGATGGAAGACTCTTCCATTTGTTATGATTTGGGGATACACTGGCAGAGGTCAGACCTGCTCTCTGTAGTGACCCTGGAGTTGTCCCTACAGACAGATGTCCTTGCTTAAGTTTCCTAGAACCCTTTTAGACCCAACCTTTAGAAAGTTCCCATCCTATTGCAGATAGCTTTGGTGAATCTAAAGCAAGAGGTTGGTATGTGGCCTCTGCTTGGCCACAAATAGCAGGAGAGAGCTGTCCCACAGCATTTGCTTTTATGAAGTTGTTTTTATGGGGTTAGTCCTCCAAAGATATTGAGTAATGGGTGCATGTTTTGAAGGAGAGCTGTAAATACAGTCTTGTGTGTTTGTCTTCTGAGTTCCTCACTTGGTGTGCCTAGTATTCTTGGGAAGAGCCCAGCAAAGGGTAACCCTGAGTGATGAGTTTAGGAGGGGCTCAGGTAATAACAGGTTTCTGGGGTACCTAAATGAAGGTGAAGGGTACTTCCTTTTCTCCTTTTCCAAATAAGAAGAAAAGAGATCATTTAAAGTGGGAGGTGCTGAAGTTAAACTGAGCAAAAGACTTCCTAAGAGTAAGCACAAACAACTCATTTGGTTTAGAGGCCATCCTGGCCTTCCTCCCAGCCCTTCTTTCCTGCTGTCCTGCCTGGGGTATGAGGGCCAAGTGTCATGATGGGTGTCTTCCACCGATCGGCTTCCAGGGTTGACTGTACGGCAGTCCCAACTTCCCTCTCCCTTTCATGTTCATCCCTCTTGCAGCTGTGTACTTAAAAAAAAACCAAAACACTGGAGAAATGCTTGCCTTTTGTTAGAAGTGCTTTCTTTGGTGAGACGGACGTCTTCTCTGCTTAGCCACCAAAAAAGCTCTCTTATTTTAGTGAGGTATGCAGAGAAGATGAGATCAGACCAAGAACATGGACTGAGGGCAAAGATTCCAGAGGATGGACCTAGGGGGTCCTAGGCTCACTCCTAGGGGATAGTGAGCCTCAAGTTACTTTCCTAGGGAAAGAGGTCATGGGTGAGACTTAAAGTTTTTGCCACTCTCTAAGATTGTTGGGCTCCTCCCAGCAAAGGGATACATGGTCACGTGTTACTTTGAAGAGTCCTACCATACCATATCCTAGCCTTTTCCTTTGCAGTCTTTTCTGCTGGTAATGGAGCAGTTATGAAGAAGCAATAGCGTCTCAACATAGGCTGTTACTGATGACCAAGCCCCTCTTCCCCTCTGGTTAAACTCCTAATCATTCGGTACCTCTGGCGGTTCATTCTTGCCACAACTTGTGTTCTGGCATCAGTACTTCTCCACGCAACAGCTGATGACATCTCTTGGCCTCCCCCATCCATTCAGCAACGCCTCTCCCCCCAACCCGCCTCCTCTGCCTGCTGTCCCAGCCTGTAGCCCTGATCTCATTTCCTCCTACCTCTCACACCATTCTAAGACCTCTTGCCTCAACCTGTGCCTGCACTCCTTTTTTGGGAGCCCCTCTCATTCCTTTGGAGAGCCTGTTCCTCTCTGATCTAGAGTCTCTCCTGCATCTGTACCTTCCCCAAGACTTTCAGGAACCAGAGGACTCTCCAGAGAGGAGGGTGGCTCCTATCCCTGAGTTTGCCTCCAGCTCCTCAGTGGGGTGAATTTCATGCCTGGGTTGTGTGTTGTTTGTCTGTCTCAGACTTTGCAGCCCCCGAGGCAATGGCTCTGTCTTTGCAGGTTCAGGGAAGCTTTGGCAGCCAACAAATAATAAATAATACCCTGGTAACACCACCTGCAACTTGCTAATGAGTGTCTTTCCTCTGCCTCCCTCACCTCTTGGAGGTTGGGGGTGGGGACCCCCAATTCTGGGCAAATGGGTGCCTTCTCCTTCTTACAGTCTGGGAGAATTGAGGTTAGAGGGTGGAAGCAGTTCTTTTTTGGGGGCAGAAGAATATGGAAATGACCTTGAGGAGTATACTGCATAAAAAGTGTATACTTCTTATTTCTTCTGATTGCAGAGTTTTGGAGAAATAGAAACCTTTAGGAGTGCAACAACGGGTCTGGGGGGCTTTGGATTTCCTGGAGGCTCCTGGGCTTTGGTTCCGGAGACAAGCTGGGGAGCTATCATCTGACCCCCATCTCTTCCTTCAAGGCATATTTTCCTAAGTAATTGGTTCTCTAAGTTTGATACTTAGGGAGACAAATTCCTCCAAGTCCATCGGGTATTAAGTGACTCTGCTGTCTTTGTTCAGTTTTGGACTATGTAAGTTAGCACACCAAACACAGTTTTCTTCTTCTTCCTTTTTTTAAAAAAAGATTTTATTTATTTATTTGACAGAGAGAAACACAGCTAGAGAGGGAACACAAGCAGGGGGAGCCAGAGAGGGAGAAGCAGGCTTCCCGCAGAGCAGGGAGCCCGATGCGGGGCTCGATCCCAGGACTCCAGGATCATGACTTGAGCCGAAGGCAGTGGCCCAACCAACTGAGCCACCCAGGTGCCCCCAAAGGCAGTTTTCTTGAAGGCACCTATCCCTGCAATCCAAACAGTTTCCACCAGGTGAATCAGTGGTGGTTTGGCTTTGGGTCATCTAAGGAGACCACGACAGATCTGCAGTCTTGTCCATTTATGCATTTCCATACTGCCACAAAAAGTTCCATTATTTTAAAGTATATTTGCGGACATAGGTTTGGCTCTGTACAAGCCACATATGCCACCAGGCAAAAGCCTTTTCAGTCTTTGTTGTGGTAGTTGTAGCAGCAAAAGCAAGTGAGTAGAGTACATGATTTTCTGAGATGGTCTGATGACAGCCAAACGGTCCATGCGACTCATTTGTGGCCCATGTTTCTAAAGGCAGGCTTTGTGGTCTGTATCAGAAACAGCCATTCAAAATCATTTTGGCTTCGCTCCAGTGCAGTGATCACTATGGAACTGGGCAGGTAGGTTGGGATGTTTTTATTTACTTGATCCATGTGGCTCTTCAGTGTGATGTTACAGAGACTGTAAAGTGGGGCGGGAGAGCAGGATCACTAGTTAATAGAAATCACATTCCGATGTACACACTATGGGTTTGTGTTCAGCCTTTGTACATAGGCCATATCTGTAGAAAAAAATTGATGTTGCCTCTTTTGACACCCAGGAAAATGAAGAGCAGCCTTTCCCTGCTTGGCCATCCAGGGCCACTCCTAAGACTTCAGTTTCCCAGAACCACCCTCCTCAGACTTTCTAGATTCAGGCAGTGTTTCTTCAGCTATTTCCCATCTCCTTTAAGAGATGCTTCCCTCATTGCTGCTTCTCTCTTCCAAAATTGCTCCTGCCTGTGCTTACTCCCCCATGCCTCCCACCAGTTCTTGGGGGAGTAAACAGTCCTGTCTGGTATTGGGGTAGACGAGCTCTGCATTGGATTAATTCTACATGACCCTGCTTGTAGACTGCCGGGGGAGGAGCTAGCCTCCTTTTCATTCCCCTGGAGTCGGCACCCAGACCTGGGCCAAGGAGGCTCATTTTCCCACGTGTAGGAAGCTGATGGGCCCCCTCCTCTGCAACATTTGGCTCCCTGGGTTCTCTGAGTCACCTCCTGACCCTGACCGTCTGTAGCAAGGGCTTAGACCAATCGAGCCAGCCTCGTCCAAGAGGGCTTAATGAGCACCTGGCGGCTAAGTGCTTTGAGATCCTTCAGATGAAAAGGGCTGTCAGTGGTTCGGGGGGGGGGAGGTTATTACTGTCAGGGTGGTGGCGGCGGCAATTACTCTAGATGATCAGGGCATCCAGCTTCCTTTGGCCCTCATGGGAGCACCAGGCTCTCGGAGGAATGGCAATTTGCCTCACTCTATCTGCCTTGGATTCAGATGGGGTATGAGCAGAGTTCCTTTAATGATCTGCCGTCTTCCCTCTGTGGCTGGACAGGTAGCACCGAGAAAGCTCAGGCAACTTGGAAATGCTCATTCTCTAGGAGGCGAAGTGGTTCTGAGTTGTGCAGGGCAATGGAAATTAGACTCCTTTCCAGCTTCTGCATCTCAAGAGGGACTGGAGGAGCATTCAGGGCTTAGGGATGGAGGACGACCACTTGATTTGACTTTCTGTCCCCAGGACTGAAAGGGGCGGGGAGTGGTCAACTCTCAGGCTCCCTGAGAAAACCAGCTCAACTGGTAGGCATGAGAAGAAAAAAAATGGGTACTGAGTAAAACTGCTCAGGAGTTATGTTAAATTTATAGAAAAGAAAGGAACATGTCAGATAAGGAAGTGGTCGGAGGCCTTCCAACTTCTCTGAAGTGTTTTAAATAAAGAGAATTTTTATCTCTGACTTGGATGGTTGGAGTGGAGGAGCATTCCAGAGACAGAAAGATACTGGGGACAACCCTAAGGAGTATGTCCTCCCAAGGGAATAAATCCACAGGCAACAATCATGTCCCACTGTTCTGCCTGAGAGGAGTGGTTTAGTCCCTCATGATAGTGAAAGATGGCTGAGTATTTTTAGGGGGTGCTGCTCCCTTGCTCCTGCAGCCCCCTGGTGGGGGAGTGGGGGAGCGGGAATGTCACTGGCCTCAGGAACCAGGGCCTCCACTGCTTCCCATCTTCCCTGCATCCTCTGCATCTTTACTCTGGGAATGAACATCTTTCCTTTACCATTTCCACAAAGCCTATCATGTTCCTCAGAAAGGGAGAAGAGGCACAGATTTTCCTTGGAAAGTTAGTTTGTCCTGTCTTCCCAGGAAGTTAGTTTCACCTCCTAGAAAACCTTCTCCGACATGAGTGGTGCCCTTTTCTCTTTAAAAGCTTGAAATGGGGGCACCTGGGCTGCTCAGTCGTTAAGTGTCTGCCTTTGGCTCAGGTCATGATTTCAGGGTCCTGGGATCAAGCCCCGTATTGGGCTCCCTGTTCAGCGGGGAGTCTTCTTGTCCCTCTCTCTCTGCCACTCCCCCTGCTTGTGCTCTCTCTCTCAAATTAATAAATAGAATCTTTAAAAAAAATCCTGAAATGAAGATATCACACACTCTAGCATTTAAAAAATCTCATTTAACAACAGTTTGTCCTCCTCTTTTATCTTGCTTTTAAAGCCACAAATTACGAATAGAGCCATTTTCTTCACTCACACCCCTCCCCGTCACAGGGGTCTGGGGTCTGGCTTGTATCTCTGCATTGTTTGCTGCCAAAAGTGGCAGTTGTTCAAATAATGTGTTTCACCCACTCTGCATTAAGTGATATTCATTGCAATGATTAAAGATTCTAGAAAGGTCTTTTTAAGAAAGTCACATGGCTTTGAAAAAAGGATATAAATAAGAAAGTGGTGATTAATATGGAGAAGAGAAAGGTTGGGAACAGAAGGGGAAGATAAAAAGTAGCAAGGAGAAAGAATGCTGACTGGGGGATTTAAAGTGTCGGAACTCAAGCAAAGGAGAACGCCAGCTTTTCCTAAAGCCAGAGCAGAAGCAATTGGACTTTTAGCCTGAGCTCTTAGGAGTTGACTAGAGGATGCACTGCCTTGCTGGGAAGCTGATGGGGGTCCCTCTGAGAGACGGTAGAATCTACTACTGCTGGGAGGCCTGTGCAAAGGAACAGTGAAGGGGGGGCCGGTGCAGAAAGAGAGATCGCTACAGTGATTCCTCGCTACCTCCTCCCAAGCTGTTTGCTGCCCTGCCGTATCAGTCAGGATTGTCCAGTCCCGCTGTCTGAAACAGATTTGATGACTCAACAATGACCAATTAGGCGTTAACACATCTATCTCTGGGGCTATCTAGCCATCTTTATGGAGAACAGGATCTTAAATCTCTGCTCATCGGGACAGCCAGAGGCTTTGCCTAAACGGTGGAAAAAGCCATAGACATTTTTCATAATTATAATGACTTTTTACAGGGAAAGCCATAACTCCTGCTCCATAACTTTAGTGTGGAAGGAGCCCATTGCAGACTCTGTGATGCGGGGAATGGAGCCATCTGATGGCTGTCTTCTTCAGGCAGTCTGTGCCTTCCTACCATGAACAACTTCTGGGAGCAAAATTCACAAAGGAGAATACGGCGATTTCTATTCCCAGTGCCTGTCTACTGAGAACAGGTAGACTACAGTGTCTAGAGGCTCTAGAAGTAAATAGTGACATAAAGTCAGGAAATGAATGAGTACAACATAGCTAGGCCAAGGTCCAGATAGCTGTGTGTGTGGAAGAACATGGGAGAGGGTGTTATTAGTTCTGGAAGGCTTCCTGGAGGAAGCAAACATGCAGAGGAGGAGGTCATCCTTAGGGGAGAGGATCCTTGTGTACAGATGGGTCAGATGGAGGTGTAGGGCAACTTTAGAAGCATAGATCCCATTGTGGATCATCAAGAGTCTTCTCATCTTTCAGTTCATTATTTAAGTTATATTCGATCTCTCCCACTGATCCCCTATGCTTTCGTAAGAATTTCATGACACCCCACAAATCAAGCCTGAGATCATCTTGCCTCACCACCCCTCTCCTTGGCCCACCATGTCTAAGGGCTTTTCAGTAAGACATATGTGAAAATATGAACATTCTCTCCTATTGCACTTCAGTAGTTTGATTTCTCCAGACTACTAGACAGTCTTTTCCTCATCCTTCTAACAGCCTGCACTTTCCTCATTACACTTAAGAAGCTCCTCTGGGCCAACAGGAGGGCAGCCTGTCAAAATGTGAATGACTGACCATCCCTGCTCATTTCCCAAGCCAACAACCCCAGAGCCTTACCTTGTCTGATGCCTTTCTTTGGCTAATTGTGTGGCTTTCAGCTTCTTTCTGGTCATCCTTACTGATGTGATCCAGTCTGGGTGTCCCTGAAGACAGAGCCTGTGTTTTCACTTTTTGCTCCTTTCCACGTCCCTCAGAGTGCAACTGAGACCCTGAATTCATAATAACCCAAAGTGCTAGAGGCGAATAGTTACTTAGATAATTTGTCTTGTGTAGACTATGTTTTTTTTTTTTTTTTCTGAAATGTGTTTGGAGAATTAGAATATCCACATGATTATTTCTGCAAGCCTCTCCTTTGGTCAGGTAGACATGATATTATGGGTGTTTCTTTTGTCACAAGAATTGACCTTTGACATCCTACTAAAGGATTCTTTCTTTGGTCATAATGCTGGAAAGATAAGCTAGTATCATTCCTGGACTCAGTCAACAAATTGCCTTATTTGTGATCGCTACTACTCTGGACAAGGGAGGCAAAAGTGAGTAAGACAGAGTCTCTACCTTTTTGGAGTTTTGAGGTTGGTAGGAAGATAAACAAGTAAACCAGCATTTGGCATGATCAGAGCTGTGATGGAGGTGCACATGGGGTATGGTGATGAAGGGTAGACATCTAACTCAGATGCAAGGGGTGTCATGTACTGGCCCAGGAGGCAGAAGGGGGTGAGCAGTTGTGGTAACATAAGACTAAGGCTAGACACTAGAAAGTCTTTCTCGATTAGATTACCAATCTTAATCTATGCATTCATGCACTGAACAGTTGTATTCGCAAGTACTAACTAGGTGCTAGTCATGTGCTAGGTTGTATTTGAAGATGAACAAGCCATCAGGGAGCTTGCAATCTAGGGTGGTGGACAGAAAAATAGACATTTAAAATCCAATATAAGCCTGAGGTAGAAGCTGGCACTTTCTCAAGTAAAACCAATGGAAGTGTTACAATGCATAGAATGCTTAGAAGGGTGAAAAAAGAGGGCAATTTCAATGACTTACCCTCTTTCTCCCTTCTGGTCTGTGAATACGTTGATTCAAATTCCACTGTGCAGTTTATTTATCATCTGGAATCCCAGCAGTTGAAGGATCCGGAATATATCAAACTTCCTAGGTCTCTGCCTGGACACCCTTCCTAGTTCCTGAAGCAATTAGTCTGAGAAAGACAGAAGTGAGAGTGTAGGAGCAGAATATATATCCTTTTAAAATAATTTAGTAACAACCCTAGGTAAGTGACCAATAATTTATAGAGTCTATTCTTTTTATAGAGATATTTCCTTGCTGCTCAACCAGAGAGCTTGCCGGGTTTCGAGGATTAATCTTTGACGTAGTGAATATGCTCAAGTTGTAATTCAGTCCCAGGGATAAAGGGAACTTAGACTTGTCTTGTATAAGGGAGAAATATTAAATGGATTTGTGGAGGAAGCACCATGACAGTCCTTACTGTCTCTTGTACCTTAGCATCGAAAGTTTTCCAACTTCAGGGGACCTGCCTTTGAGATCCTCTGATCCAGTGGCTTTATTTTATAAATAGGAAGACTAAGGCCTGGGGTACCTGAGATGGTAGCAGATCTAGGACTAGAACTCACATCTTTTGACTCATACCCCAAGACTTCCCATACAATACCATGCTACTACCTGTCACATTCAGACTCTGGCTTTAAGGGCAGGATTCCCCTGGCAGCCTCGTTCCATTCTGTTCTTTTCTGTTCCTCTCTATTCTGGGCCTCCTGTCCATGCTACACCTTTTCTATCCTCTGAAATGTCGCTCACAGGCATCCCCTCCTCAGGTTGGGGTGCCTTCACTTTTCTCTCCCTTCTTCCCCTTTCTTCTCCAGCCCAGCTGCATACTCCCTCTTCTAGGAAGTCTTCTTGAACCAGCCTCTTCTGTCTTTCAGTGCTTCTTGGCTCTTCCTTTTTTCAGCCCATTTGTTGGTTTGTACCTAGTGCTTTGTTGTTTAGTAAGCATTTTGGAGGAAGTTTACAGATACTCATGTTCTGTCAACAAACAGATTAGGAGCTTCCTAACGTCTAGGACAAATAGGGCCAGGGCCAGTGGGGGGGGGTAGAGTGGGGAGGAGGGAATCTTCTGTAGTTGGCCAGATGACAGCTGGGATTGGAGAGTCTGAGAAAGTTAAAGCACTTCTGTATTTGAGAAGAGGAAAAAGGGGGATGAGACTGACTTCCTGGTGGGTCGGTATGCTAGAGGCAGGAAGTCAGCTGGAATGATGTGTTAAGGTTATTTCCAGTCCTGGGAGTCTGTGACCTTGTGCACCAACTTGGATATGCCAGAGCCCTAGCCTGATGCTATTATAATTCTGTGGTCTGTGTTAAATAATAAGTCATCCTGCACAACTAGTAGGTGGCAGATTGGTGTGTCCACTGTGTGTTATGAAGAAAAAAAAAAAGCTGGGAGAAAGGAACGTCCCATATGGAACGCATTGTTAGGTGGAGCACCTGGCTGCCCAGTGGATGACCTCAGTTGCTGCCTGGAGGTCTCTACCTCAGGGAAGGGAGGCCCTGGGAGCCATTCTGACCCAAGTTCAAATCCTCTAGAACAAACAAGATGATCTCTTGCTCCAAGGCCCAGTCAAAGAGGCTCCAGTGTGTTTATTGACTCTTGCAATGCCCTGCCCTGGAGAACAAACAAACAACTCAACCTGACTCATTCCCTCCACAACTGTACACAGTTCTCTTGCTGGGCTTTGCCAGGAAAAACCCCTCAGACCCTATAGAAATAAGAGATCCAGTGCTTATGGGGCTCTGGTCATATATTCCTACTTTTCTTTCCCGTAGAGAATTAATCCTCCCTGGAGGTACAGAAGACTATGGGTAACTTCAAATCCGCTTGGCTTGGGCTCTCTCCATTGCTTGAGGCAAATCGGCTTGCCTCATGGGTTCATTCATTCAACAAATATTTGTTGCATGCCTACTATGTATGAGGCTTTCTCTTCTCATGATGGGGGCTTGCTGGCTCTTGTTGTAGAGAATGCTGATGCTTTTACCTCTGACTAAATGATTCGAAAGTCTCCTTTCCTAGCATTTTGTTGTAGTAGTGGTGGTAGTTAGTAGTAGTGACACCTTTTCTTTTCTTTTCCTCTTTTTTAAAAGGATTTTATTGGGGCGCCTGGGTGGCTCAGTTGGTTAAGCCTCTGCCTTCGGCTCAGGTCATGATCCCAGAGACCCGGGATCGAGTCTCACATCGGGCTCCCTGCTCGGCAGGAAGCCTGCTTCTCCCTCTCTCGCTCTCCTTGCTTGTGTCCTTTCATTAGGACTTTGGTGGAGTAATTTCTACCTTTTATGATATTCCCTCTTGCTTTTCATCGAAACCTACTTTATGTTTTCCTCCACAGAAAAGGAGACCATCTCATGCTCACATTTCAGCTTAGCCCACGTCTCTCTTTTTTAGAAGAGATCCAACTCAGACCCTCCCCATTGTTGTGTCTGCTCAACTGCCTGATCCTCAGAATGCGCATGTCCTGCGTGATGTTAATAGGGTTTTCTTAAAAATGACCGCATGATCAGCTCAGTTTGGGAAAAGTAAGACTAGATAAGCTGAAATCTTAAACTGCAGGAATTCTCAGAAGCTTTAACATACTAGTATTCATTTTGAATTCAATTTGGACAAGACAAGATATGCAATATCATTAGACCACAGAACCCCTTTTAAAGAAGTTTTGGGGACATTAGCATTTCCTGAAATTCAGTTTGGGAAATGCTTAAGTTGTGGAGGGAATACTGGACTAGGAGACGGGAACCTGGAATTGCTTCCCTCTCTGCCACTCACTTTTCTAGGTGACTCTGGGAAAGTCACTTCACTTCTCTGGACCTCCATTTCCATACTTGGAAAATGAGGGGTCTGAATTAAATTCTCCCTCAGTCTTCTTCTAGCACTGATATTATAGAATTTTTTTCTTTTTTATCTCATTTCTTTATTTTTTATTTTATTTTTTGTTTTTTTCTTTTTAAAAAAATATTTATTTATTTATTTGGGAGAGAGTGCATGAGAGCATACATGGGAGGAGGGGCAGAAGAAGAGGGGGAGAATCTCAACAGATGCCCCCCTGAGTGCAGAGCCAGATATGGGCTCCGTTTCATGACCCTGAGATCATGCCCGGAGCTAAAATCAAGAATCAGTTCCTTGGGGCACCTGGGTGGATCAGTCATTAGGGCGACTGCCTTCGGCTCAGGTCATGATCCCAGAGTCCTGGGATTGAGCCCCGCATTGGGCTCCCTGCTCAGCGGGGAAGCCTGCTTCTCCCTCTCACTCCCCCTGCTTGTGTTCCCTCTCTAGCTGTGTTTCTCTCTGTAAAATAAATGAATAAGATCTTTATTTAAAAAAAAAAGAGTCAGTTCCTTAACTGAGCCACCCGGGTGCCCTCCATTTCTTTCTTAATGTTTGTTCTTACCATCAGTCTGAGAACACTGAGATAGATGTAATAGTTATCTTTCTCTGTATATGTTCCTGAAACACCCAAGTGTATCTTCCTGAAACACCCAAGACAGGTCCCATCTAAAGAGAGAGTGGAGATAGAATGAAAATACCCAACAGTGTCAGCACTGTGCAAAGGCATCCTTAGGTAGGCTCAGTATTCTAAGAATCAGAAACTGAAAATCTAAGGTAGGTATCTTGACATATTCATAAAAGACATACAAATAATAGAATAAGAAATAGAATAAAAATAGACTAAGACTGATAAGTAACTGAAGACAGTTGGAATAAGTGCATTTTATTTTATTTATTTATTTATTTAAAAGATTTTATTTATTTATTTGACAGAGAGAAATACAGCTAGAGAGAGAACACAGGAAGGGGGAGTGAGAGAGGGAGAAGCAGGCTTCCTGCTGAGCAGGGAGCCTGATGTGGGGCTCGATTCCGGGACTCCAGGATCATGACCTGAGCTGAAGGCAGTTGCTTAACCAACTGAGCCACCCAGGCGCCCCGAAATAAGTGCATTTTAGACATTACAGGAAAGGAAAGCCATTTGTGGAAAGGAAACATGATTGTTGCATGTGCTGTTGAATGTCTTAAGGAAAAGATCTGAGAAGCTCTTTAGAAGAGAGAAGCACTGATATTCAAGAGAAGAAAGAGGGGATGTTCTCTGCTGGTGGGGTGGGTGAGGAGAGGGGGAGTATCCCTGGTCTATGGGGCACTGTCCTTGGCTGAAAATTCAGAGAATGGAAGAAGGCTCATTGGGGAAGTATGATGCAGTAGAGAGACCAGATACTAGATTCCAAGGAGGGGAAATAGGAGTTTTATCTGGAACACCTGGGAAAGTAGGTCAACATTGCTCATTCCCAGTGATCTGCTGTGAAGTTGAAATCCCGGATGTTTGAACAAGACACACGCATACGTGGTTGGACCTGGAGACAGACAGATTCCCTAGTGGGTGGCCCAAACCTTTTGCCTTGTCTTGCACTGGGTGTGATGGGCTAGAGCCCCAGATTAAGTTCATGCCTCTGGGCACTGTCATTTAGAGAAGATAAGCGCGTTGAGCAGAGACGCTTATCTTTATAGCTGTTCTTATTTGATTTATATCCTGTTTGTGCGTGTGTGCATGTGTTGAGTCTGTACACAGCTGTCTGTGTGTATGAATGTGTGTTTATGTGAGGGTGTACTTCCACATGTGTGAGGAAAGGTGACCTGGTTTTATATGTGTATATAGGTTTGCAAAATGCTTACATGTCTAGGACTGTGTCTGAATTGTATTGTAAAAGGGCGAGGCTTAATTGTATGTGTGTGTGGATAAAATGGTGTGTACATGACACGTGCATATGGATGGTCTATTTTATATACATGAGGACTGTGTTCACATATCTATTGTATGGGTCAGTGTTTATATGTATTAACAGATGGCTGTATCTATTTCAGTTACTTTTATATTTCTTTGCCTTTTGGGGTGAGTTTGTTTCATTGATTCACTAAATATTTATGGGGAGCCTACTGTACGGGGTACATGTCTATGTACGTGTATGGGGGTGTCAACGTTTGTGTACGTGTACGGGAAGTACAATGTGCGGATGTATAGGTCAATACGTTTATGTAATGTCTTGATTTTCTCATCTGTCTGATTCTGAGATCTTGCTTGGCATTTTATCCTAAGCTTTCTCATGTCTTTTGGGAAAGAGCAGGAAATAACTAACTAGATTTAGGAGAAGCGTCTAATGTGGGTGTGTCCATGTGGAGTAAAACCACACTCTGCTCATTGTCCATCTGCGATCCCCTCTTTTGTGGCATCTCACCCTAGGCACCCCTTGGAAAACAACCTGAAACACACCTTTACTATGCTGAATAAGCAGCCCATCTCCCTTCCTCGCTGTCCAACCAGGAAGAAGGGGCGGGAAAATGCCAACAATGGATCTCAAGCTCTAGCTGTTTGAGATGATTTTTCTTTTCTTTTGCCTCTTCTTGGGTTCATCTCTTCTATCTTGCAACCTGTTCTAATCCCTCGAAAGAGAAGCACAAGGTTTTCTTTTCCCTAGAGAAACCAGAAAGAGAGCAAAAGAGATTTTGCTCCAAGGGAATCTGTTCCCATTTTATGGGGTTTGTCAATAATGTTTCTTCATTAAGATAGCATCTTTGCAGAATGAAAGAGGCCTCTGCCCTTCATGAAAAGAGTTGTTTTCTCTTGGGGGTGTGTGTGAGGGGGGCATTAAATAAACCTGTTTTTTAAAAAAGTACCTCTGCAGCAAGGAAATGTGTTATTATTGTAATTGTCTAATGCTAATTATACTTATTACTATAATAACCATTTTGTTGTAACAAATGATGTAATCCTCTTTATTTTTGTCACTGCCAGAGGCGAGTGGTGTGTCTCTAGCAAGAGGGTACTGGAGAGTGTTCTTGGTGGGGAGGTGCAATCAATCTGGTGGCTGGGAGGGAACTCGTGCTGCTGAATGACTTTTCTTCTCTGGGGATGGGGGAGGCAAAGCAGAAGAGAGGCAGATTGTTTTACTCCCCAACCTTGCTTCTCTCTGAATCTTCTCCTTTTAAGCTCTTTCTTGTAAGTATTTAATCATTCAGTCAGACCTTCATTTATTCATTCAACAAACATTTATTTAGTACCCGCTATGCTCTGTATGTTAGAGTCAGCTGTAGTGATGTAAAATGAATAAGACAGGATCTTTACCTCTGAGAAGCCCACAGTCTAGTGGTAGAGACTGATACACAAAACATTACTTTGAGTGCACCAGGATTGGTGAGTCACAGGGAGGTCTATTAAAGTGCAATGAGAAGACGTGGAAGTCATGGAAGTCATGACTTAGTCTACATATGCTAACCTGAAAAGCTGGTTTTTTGGGTGAGAACACTGGAAATTTGCAGCACAGAGAAGGGGAGCTGCTCATGCCACGGAGAGGGAACTATTAATGGCATGAAGGCATGATAAAGCCTGTTTGTTTTGTGATATTAATACCAATCATAGTAATAGCTAATATCGCATCATATGATGCATTGTTCTAGGCGCTTGGATGTGTTCATTCACTTATTTTTCACAACATTATGAGGTAGTACTGTCTTGAACATTAAACTGAATTAGTAGATGGAGGGGGCTCCTGGGTGTCTCAGTTGGTTAAGCGTCTGCCTTTGACTCAGTTCATGTTTCTGGGTTCCTGGGATCAAGTCCCAAGTCAGGCTCTCTGCTTGGCAGGAAGTCTTCTCCCTCTCTCTCTACCTCTTCCCCCGCTCATGCTCTCTCTCTCTCTCACACACACTCTCTCAAATAAGTAAAATCTTGAAAAAAATAAATTGAATTAGTAAATGGAAAGCACTCAGAACAGTGCTTGGTATGGAGTCATATTAGCTATTTTTTAAATTGTTTGTTTTTTTTTTAATTTCACAGAGAGACACATAGAGAGAGAGGGAACACAAGCAGAGGCAGAGAGAGAGGGAGAAGCAGGCTTCCCGGCAAGCAGGGAGCCTGATGCATAGCTGGATCCCAGGAACTTGAGCAGAAGGCAGACACTTAAGGACAGAGCCACCCAGGTGCCCCTTTTTTTATTGTTTCATTAACTGATGCAAAACCTGGGGCTCATGTTGAGTAACTTCTCCCCTTTCACATATACAGTGAGCAAGAAGGCTTGGATCTGAAGCCTGGTCCTGAACAGAGCCCCAGTTTTTTTAATCCACTCTTGTAATTAAGGTGCAGGATGCATACTAGGGACGGGTAATAATTTGTAATGAGACTGCCACATAGTTTGGGGCTAAAGTATGAAAGGGCTTGTGTACCATTAGAGGTTCCTAAACAGAGATCAGGTCTGTGTTTTAGAAAGATCATTCCAGAAACTGGGACTCTGTCAAGTGACATTTAATACAATTAGTTGTCACCCTTGATGTGTTCAGCTCAGCAGCTGGTACGGCCAACATGAGCAGCTAAGTGACTTAGCTGACTGTGTGTGAGACATGAAAGGAAGATGGGTTGGGGAGGGTTAACAGGATCTGGGGAGAGGGTCAAACCAATTTTCTAAGGCCCCATAAAGGTATTGTTTAAATGGGTCATAGTAATGAAATCATAGGCCTTCTCTTCCCTCAGTGTTAATAGGTAGGTACTTCAGGCCTTCTCTATTTTGGGGCTGAGGCCTTGTCTGTCTTGCTTACCGCTCTATTTCCAGCACCCAGCAGAGGGCCTGGCAGTAGGATATGTTAATAAATCCATCATATGAATGACCATTCACTTTTCCTAGGGCTCTAGGTAACCCAAGATTGGCCTAATGCTCTCACAATTGACATTTTTCAATAGCAATCAAGAAGTTTGTCCCTCTTGTTTTTTTTTTTTTTTAAAGAGTTTGTCTTCTTCTTCTTTTTTTTTTTTTTAAGATTTTATTTATTTGACAGAGAGAAACACAGCCAGAGGGGGAACACAAGCAGGGGGAGTGAGAGAAGGAGAAGCAGGCTTCCCGCCAAGCAGGGAGCCTGATGTGGGACTTGATCCCGGGTCTCCAGGATCATGACCTGAGCCGAAGGCAGTCGCTTAACCAACTGAGCCACCCAGGTGCCCCTGTCCCTCTTGTTATGAGGGCCCTTCTCTACATCCCACCACACAAAGACTTAAAATCCCTGTCTCTCTCCCCACCTGTTAACTTAAGTTCAGCCAGTTCCCCTTAGCAGGATTGGAGGAGTGCATCAAAGGGAATAGTGATGGGGTGCCTGGGTGGCTCAGTCAGTTAAGCAATCAGCTCCTGATTTCAACGCAGGTCATGTTCTCAGGGTCATGTGTTCAAGCCCTGAGAAGGAGCCTGCTTAAGATTTTCTCTCTACCTCTGCCCCTCCCCTCATTGTGCACATCCATGCGTGTGTGTCTGTGTGATCCCTCTCTCTAAAAAAAGAAAAAAGAAAAAAAAAGGAAAAAAAGGGACCAGTGATGATGTTTTACATTTATTCCATGCTTGCCAGGTGCCGGGTACAACCCTAAGCACTTGACATGTGTTAACTGAGGTCTCAGCTGTACGAGGAGATACTACCGTGATCCCAACTTTACAGATAAAGAAACTGACCTATGAAGAAGTCACATAACTTGTCCAGGGTCACATGGCTTTTAAGTAGCAGAGCCACATCCAATATACCGGTACCTCTTAAACTTTAATAAGAGGGTTTTATTAAAATGTACATTCTGATTTGGTGAAGCTATGTGAGTTCCAAAATTCTGCCTTTTTTTTTTTTAATGATTTATTTATTGGCGAGAGAGAGAAAGGACAAGCAGGGGGAGGGGCAGAAGGAGAGGCAGAGAATCTCAAGCAAACTCTATGCTAAATGTGGAGCCAATGTGGGGCTCGATCCCATGACTCTGAGATCATGACCTGAGCCAAAATCAAGAGTCACACACACAACCCACTGAGCCACCCAGGTACCCCTAAAATTCTGCACTTTTATTTTTTAATTTTTAAAAAATATTTATTTGAGAGAGAGAAAGAGTGGGAGGGAGCAGAGATAGGGGGAGAGAGAGAGAATCTCAAGCAGGGTCTCTGTTGTGCACAGAGCCCAGTGTGGGGCAGGACCTCATGACCTTGAGGTCATGACCTGAGCTGAAACCAAAAGTTGGACGCTTAAGCGACTGTACCACCCAGGGCTCCCAAATTCTGCACTTTGAATAAGTTCTCGGGGGTGCTCATACTGCTGGCCGTGTTCCACATGTTAAATAATAAGGTTCTATACCTTGTTTACTACTTCCCAAAGAAGAGTCAACTCTTCTTTGACTCATGTTGTCATGAATTGTCAGAGTTCTTTCTTGAATAGACAGACATTTGCTGAAAACAATTCTATGAACCACAGGAAATACCTTCTTTCTGGAAGAAGAGAGGGGAACTGGCAGTTGGATATTTTATTGACACATCATTGTGCTCCTGGTGCAAAGACCTGAGTATGAGCTATGTGCGGGTGGCCCTAGACTTCTTGCATGTGGGCCCTGCCTACTGCCAGCTCCGAGCGTGCCCTGGTTGATGACCACCAGTGGAGGCAACTCTGTCACCATTCCACTAAGGTTGCTACTTGAATTAGACCTAGGTATTCTGGGTGAAAAGTGCCCTAGCCTTGGGGCTTCTGCTGTAGTCTATCAAATGTGTCTCTGGAAGTCCCCAAGCTTACATGTCTGGAATTCTTCTTTGTTAGCTCCTTCCAAATGCACAAGTTAATAGGAGAAGGCAGGAAGATATAGGAGAACAAAGCTTCACAAAAAGAGTAGATCAATACATTTATTAACAAGTATTTATTGAAGCCCTTATATTAAAAATGCAGTGATTTTATCCTAACCCCCAGGCCTTAGATTAGCTGCAGGAGTAGTGTTATTGACTCTCATCTAATATCTTTTCCTAATCAAGGCTGCCTTCTCTGTTGCCCCACCAGATGTAATCCCTAAGACAATTCGAAAGGCAGAGATACATTTTTGGAAGATTAAAAAAATGCTGCATTAAGAAGCCCCAAGAAGGGGTGGCTCAGTTGGTTAAGCGACTGCCTTCGGCTCAGGTCATGATCCCGGAGACCCGGGATCGAGTCCCACATTGGGCTCCCTGCTCAGCAGGAAGCCTGCTTCTCCCTCTCTCACTCCCCCTGCTTGTGTTCCCTCTCTGGCTGTGTTTCTCTCTGTCAAATAAATAAAATGTTAAAAAAAAAAAAGAAGTCCCAAGAAATTATTTATTTTTTCTACTGACTTGGTAAGGCCTGTGCCACAGCTCTGCTGCCTTAGCCAGGTACCTGGGAGTTCAAATTAGGTTATTAATTCACTCAACAAATATTTGAAAGTGCCTGTTATGAATAACACATTGGGCTAGGTGCCCAATGGAATATAAAAAAAAGAACGAATGACAGATAATCATCAGATTATGTCCAGAGGTGGGAAGCTGAACCTCTAAGGTCCCTTTTGATTCTCTGATTTCATTCTTTTTTTTTTTTTTTTCTAAAGATTTTATTTATTTGACAGCGAGAAACACAGCGAGAGAGGGAACACAAGCAGGGGGAGTGAGAGAGGGAGAAGCAGGCTTCCCGCCGAGCAGGGAGCCCGATGTGGGACTCGATCCCGGGTCTCCGGGATCATGACCTGAGCCGAAGGCAGTCGCTTAACCAACTGAGCCACCCAGGCGTCCCTCTGATTTCATTCTAATCAAGCCTAGAGACCTCTGGTGCTCAAGTGAGGCGGCTGAGACCCTAATGGGCAAGTAGAGCTCCCAGACAGCTTGGGTTTTCTCTTGGAAGATCTTAGGCAGTTCAGCCCTTGGAGAGATGGAGCTCCTGGTGAGGGAAGCAGAGACCTGAATGTTGTGGGATTTCTTGCAACCTTTTCATTTCTTCCTATCCCCACGGCTGTCCTTACAGTCCAGAACACCACCAGCCATCTTAACTTTTCCTGTTTAAATAAAAATTTCAAATTAGGTTATTAATTCATTCAACAAACACTTGAAAGTACCTGTTATGAATAACACATTGGGCTAGGTGTCCAATGGAATATAAAGTAAATAATGAATGACAGATAATCGTTGTCTTTGAAGATAGCCTAATAGAATAATGATTGTGAACTGGAGTGTGTACCATGAGAGAGGCACAGACAAAATCCTGTGCGGTCTGAAAAAGAGAGAAAACAAATAATGTATGTGAAAGGCATTTTTTAAACTGTGAATTGTCCATACCTGTACGTTTTTAACTTCCTAAAGCGAGGAAAGCAGAACAAGATTGGGAATCAGGAGGCCTGGCCCCAGACCAGAAGTTGTCAAGGCCTGTTTTTGGATAACACTCAATCTCAGAATGTCTTTTTTTGTCTGTTTTTTACATTTTTAAAGGATTATATAAAACAACAACAACAACAACAACAACAACAACAACAACAACAAAAACACCACACCAAAGAAGAATGTGCAATAGAGACCACAGGCAGCTTGCAAAGCCTCAAATATTTACTATTGAGTCCTTTACAGAAAAAGCTTCCTAACCCCCTTTAACTAGATCAAATCTTATGCTTATTGTATGAACTATGCACAAACCTGCTGAGGAGTTGGAGTTTATCTTGTAAGTAGTGGGAGAACTGTTCATTAAATGAAAAAGATGGCTGGATTTGGTGGCAGTAGGAGGGTGAATTGAAATAGGAAAGCACTGAAAATCCCAATCTAGCTGACTGGCTCAGTTGGCAGAGCATGTGACTCTTGATGCTGAGGTTGTGAGTTCAAGCCCCATATTGTGCGTAGAGATTACTTAAACAATAAAAATCATAAAATAAAATCCCAATTTAGCATCTAGAAACCAGTGTGGGATGCAGATTTGGGAGTCATTAGCACACATCCAGTGATTGAAAATTGAATGGATGAAACCACCCGAGCAGAAGACCCAGGATGGAAACTTGGAAGTGTTTATTTAGGGTGGGGAGGGACGCCTGGGTGGCTCAGTTGGTTAAACGACTGCCTTCGGCTCAGGTCATGATCCTGGAGACCCTGGATTGAGTCGCACATCAGGCTCCCTGCTCAGCAGGAGGTCTGCTTCTCCCTCTCTCACTCCCCCTGCTTGTGTTCCCTCTCTGGCTGTGTTTCTCTCTGTCAAATAAATAAATACAATCTTAAAAAAAAATTTAGAGTGGGGAGGGAAGAATGAGAGTGAAATGAAAGAGCCGGAGGAAGAGATCCAAGCTGTAAGAGGAGAACAAGAGATGGAAAGTATCATAGATAGAGTGGGTTGTCAACAGTTTTGAATGCCAAGAGTGGTAAAGGGGAGCGAAGAATGAAAAGAAACCATTGCAGAGGTCACTGATGATCCGGTGAAGACAGTTTCAGGAGGGAGGTAGAGTTGGGGGTGGGTAGTACCTTTCAGGATGTTGGTGGTGGAGGGAAGGATGGACATCAGCTAGCAGGAAGAGGAAGAATAGCAGCAGAAGCAGGGAACGGTCATCGCAGGGTATGTGAGGATCAAATTAAATAATGTGTGGAAAAGTGCTTTGAAAATTGTAAAATACCTACAGATAAAAGACATTGTGTTAGTATAAATTGAAGTATCTTCCAGTTCTAAATTCTATGAAATGATTTCTCAGAGTTTATAGCTTTGAGCTGATGACTTTCTATTCCCTGTCACCAAGTCTAAACTTTCCAGTCTTTGAGATCCTTCTAGCAGTTAACTCTGATCATCACCTCCCTAGTATTTGACTTCTAAGTATGGAATTATCCATACCAACCAGCAAATCTATTGCTCATCTTCCATGCAAACCTCATTTTCCTTGACTTCCAAGCCTGCACCCTGGCCATTTGCCTAGCTTAAAGGTTTAAGAATTATTTGCTTTAGGGGTTGACAGACTTAGCAAATAAAAAATGCAGGATGCTAATTAAATTTGAATTCCAGATAAACAAACAATGTCTATTTATTTATTTATTTATTTATTTATTTATTTATTTTAGAGAGAGGGAGAGGGAATAAGAAACAACAGATAATTGTTAGTGCATGTTTCATGTGATATTTGGGGATGGGCATCCTGTATTTTATTTGGCAATGCTACTTCGTCTTCTCTCTCACTCTATCCATATGTGTCTCTTTCTTTAAGATTTTTATTTATTTATTTATTTATTTGACAGAGAGAGAGATCACAACTAGGCAGAGAGGCAGGCAGAGAGAGAGGAGGAAGCAGGCTCCCCGCAGAGCAGAGAGCCCGATGGGGGCCTCGATCCCAGGACCCTGAGATCATGACCTGAGCTGAAGGCAGAGGCTTTAAGCCACTGAGCCACCCAGGCGCCCAATATGTGTCTCTTTCTTTAGAACTCAACTCAAGTCCCGTGATGATTGGCATGATAATTTAATCAAAAGAATATAGCCTTTTTTAGGCAAATAGATTTGGATTCCAACCCCACCCCTCTACTCACATGTTGTGTGAACTTGATTAAATCTCTTGATTTCTCTGAATCTATAAATTATCTTGCAAGGCTTTTGTAAGGATTACAGTAAACAATGTTTGGTTTGTTTGCTTAGGACTTACATATTTATTTAGACCTCCCCATTCCCACAGGTGATTTCTCTGCTTCTATACTCTCCCTGCACCTCCTTCATTTGTATTGCTGCTCAGGTTTTCAGCCTGGGCCAGAGTCTTGCTTCTCCCATCAGCCATCTGTCTGGATCATTCCTTAATAGCACCTATGGTAGGGATCTACCCACAGGGAGCCTCAGGATAGGGATAGACAGCTGAGCTCCCACGTGTCTTTTTTCTCTGGGTCCCTTGGAAGGAGCTCAGGGTCAAGTGCTTAGGGAGCTCAAGGGTGCGTCTTGCAGCCCACATTCTCTTGTTACTGCCACGCTAGCTCTGTGCAGGTTTCCTGAGTGGGTTGCTGGTAAAGAAGGGTGTGGTGAGTCCTTTGGTGTGAGGGGTGGGGAATGGGGGGAGCCAGAATAATTGTTATTATTAATGTTCTTCTCTGTGACTCAGATCAATTATAAATACCGAGATTCTTGAGAATCACATTGATGAGATACAGGTAAAAACTTAAAGGCCTTTCATGGATTTTCTCTTTAATTCCCAGACTCTCAGTCAGAGGACATAACTTCTTTTGCCCATTTGGCCTTCCCTGCCTACACTCAGTACTCCCAAGTGACAGGTGGGAGGTAGATTCTGATGGTCCTGCTTCCTCTTGCCTGAATCTCACAACCATTGGTGTTGTAATGCCAATCCACTCCCTCACTCTAGCTGCTGGGCAGATGGGTAAGCAGCCAGGTTAGCTAGATCTCCCAACTCTGATTTTTATCTCAAGCCTGGAATCCCTCCTCCCCCAAAACACACCCCCTCCCTCCAAAAAGAGCCCCCCGCACCCCCAAAAAGCAAAAACTGTTCTTACGCCTGACAAAACTCAGTAATGGAAGGTGTTTTCTCCCCCTTCCCTTTTCTGGTTCCCTGGAGCTTATTTCACTGGAAGGGAACGCAGGTTGATGTATTTTTAAATGGCTTTGATTTTATCACCTTGCTTAATGATTTGGCACGTTATTTATTAGATGAGGAGCTTCCCAGAGGGGCCTGGCCCATTAACGTATAAATAATGTGGCAAATAGTTCAATAGAGCCGTAAAAAAAGTGATTTAGAAATAAATTGACCTCTGTTTGTTACATGTAAACGAAGGCCCAGGGTCATAATGTATTTCGTGCCCTTAAGCGGGGTTGGTGGGGTTGGATGGGAAGGGATGAGTAGGGGACTAGTGCACACACTGAGGAGATTTTTTTGGTCACCGCTCTTTTTTCTCTGCCGTGTTCAGGGTGTGACGGATGCGATGTGGGCTCCCCTATTGTGTCTGGAGCAAAGTGAAGAGAGACCTATGGTCTGGGGCAGCAAAGCTGCCGGTGGGGATAGGGGGCGTGGTTTGAGGTGGGGTTTTCCTTCTGGACAAAAAATCCCTTTTTGTACTTCCTTGGAGAAGTTAACATTTAACCCAGGTATGCGGAAAGACAAGTTGATGGTTTGAAAAGCAGGAGCTGTCTTGGTGCCTTCCGGTCCCTAGTGAGCACATTTGATACGGATCTGTCTGGTTTATCTCTCCCTGCTACAATATGAAGCACATAGTGGGTATCAGTAAATGTTTATCAAACACATAGCCACAAATCTCCAGTGATTGCTGTAGGGAAAGAACAACACAGATAATTTCTGTACTAGAGATGGGAAATAATGGGTACAATAGATAACATTTATTGAGAGCGTGGTATGCATTAGGCGTTTCATTAATCACTTCACATATGTAACCTAATTAAGTCTTGTTTTTGGTTTTATTAATTTTTATTTTTTCCATAACACAGCCATCCTATCCCTCCCCGCCACCACCCCCCCCAGCAACCCTCAGTTTGTTTCCTGAGATTAAGAATCTCTTGAGTCTCTTATGGTTT
>PITA01005437.1:0-110785 GCA_004023965.1 Spilogale gracilis | reverse complement strand
GCCCTGCACGGCCTTTAGGAAGGGGCACATACCTGTCTCAGGATGAAGGCCACCACGTCCGTGGACTCCCAGTAGCTGGCGTGGAAGAGGTGCGGCAGGGCCACCGTGGGGAAGGCCGTGAGGACATCGGGGCAGTACAGGGCATAGTCAATGCGCTTGGCGCCCCACCACTTGGCCGTGACTGTGGGCCCGACAGCGAGGTGAGGACAGTGTGGCCTGGGTCCTGACCCACGCGGCCATGCGGGGCTGAAGCACCCAGCTCACAATGAGCTCCCGGCTTGTCGTGGCCAGCAGCTCCTTCCCCCACCTGCCCCCAGGGCAGGGGTGGCACACGGGTCCCCAGCAGTGGGTGCCGGCCCCACGGAGATGTCCAGTCTCATCCCTGGGATGTAGGAACACCCAATGGGAAGACACAATGCTGGGGTTAGGGCTTGGGCTGGGGTCGAGGTCAGTCTAGGACACGGCTTGGTCCATAGGGCCCTCTCCCAAGCCAGAGGTCAGCACTCAGTCTGGACTTCCTCTATGGCTCCTGGCCTGCCTGCAACAGCCACCCCAGAAAGCTCCCTTGCCCACCAACCAGGCAGGGCCCCGAGGACCCTCACTCACTGTGGGGGGCACCCACGGGTGCCAGGCTATCGGAGGACTCCGAGCTCTCGCTATGGGAGCTGTCCTGGCTCACCCTCCGTGCCAGTTGCCGCGCCCGCAGGGCCTGGGGAGATGAGGCAGGTGCATCCAGAAGCGGCGGACTGTCCCGTGAGCTGCCCTCCAGGAAGAGGGAGCTATGGGCGCGCAGAGCATCAGCTGTGGGGGGAACATCATGGTCAGGGCGTAGCCATGTGTCCCTCCAGCCTGCGCCACCCCCTCTCTGGGGCCCCCGACCTCCTCTAAGTCGTGGGTTCTGTGGGTGCAAGGCTGCTGCTGAGCCCAGGCTGAAGTCTCAGGGTGAGCTGGAACCACAAGTTCTCATACAGACTCATCCCTGAGCCACGGGGCACAGCGGCCAAGCCCAGACAGGCACGGCACTCCAGCTGGGGGGCTGGACGATGCACTCTAGGATACATGGGGGGAGGGGGGAATGGTCCAGTGCCACTTCGGTCTTCAGAAGCTCCTGACCATGAGAACTTTTGGAAATTAAGCTTCTGTTACAAATCGGGGGGGGGGGGCAGGGCTGGTTTTAACCCTGAATGAACCAGTCACAGCACCTCCCACCCAACCTGGCCCAGAACTCTGAACAGGCTCTGGCCAGACTTCCTCGCCTGGGCGATGGAGCCAAGCCTCTGGGCTCCTAGCCCTGACCATCCAATGCAGGCCTCCCCTGGCCCATGCCTGGCTCACCCCACTTAAGCCCCGGAGGCCACTGGCCCTCCCCTAAAGCCCTCTGCCCTTGCTCTCCCTGCAAAGCTCCCCTGGACCTCCATCCTGCAGCTCGTCCCCACCTGTCCTAGTACCATGGTTCAAGGTCCCCTCTTCTGTGATGCCCACCAGGCTGGGACACTCCCAGCCCCATCTCTCCAGCGTCAGCACCCAGCCTGAACCCCTGGACTTGCAGTCAGGGCTGGCGGCTCGGGCCCTGTGCTGGCGCTGGCCACAGGAATGTATCAGGGGACAGAGCCTGAGCCCCCGCCACCTCCCACAGAGTAGGTGTGCACACAGTTGGGCTGCTGGGAAGGCAGGTGAGGCGGCGGCTTCTCTGGCCCCCTCTCCATCCAGTGTTTGCAGACCCTGCTCCACGGTGGCCGGCCCCTCCTTCAGCTAAGCTGGCAGGGCCAGCCTGGGGCACAGCACGAGCGCGCGCGCGCACACACACACACACCAAGAGCCTACCCAGGAGAAGGGACTGTCCGTCGCCCAGCGGGAACCTCTGGTAGCGGGGCACACTGACAGGCGGCACCAGGTGGAACTTGGGCTCCAGCAGGGGCTCCAGCCGCGAGGCCGAGGGGTCCGCACAGTGGAAGAGGCTGTACACCTGGCCACAGGCGGGACGCATCTGGAAGCCTGGGGGGTGAGAGGGTGCATGGGTGGCCCCTTTTAGTTCCTGCTCCCCCCATGCAGGTTTGAGTCGCCTACCTCTCTGTTCAGGAACCTGCCATGGCTCCCTGCTACCAACAGCAGCAAAGCCAGCACCTTGCCAATCTGCTCCCACCCAGGAGGCCCCAGAGGCACTTGCGGCTCCCCAGCCAGGCTGCGGTGTCCCTCTCTGCCCTCGCTCATGCAGCCCTTTCCTCCGCGTTCTCTCCTAGTCAGACTCCTGTGAACCCATCCAGCTCTCATGGAGCCGCTGCCTGATCTGCAAAGGTGACACGGGGCCATCACAGTGGGTCAGCAGCTCCTTCCCCAGCAGCTCAGCCCCCCAGTTGGGCGGTTACCAGGTTCTGGGCCAGAGGCCAGAGTGGCAGAATGCTTCTCCCACAGACCAGTAGGTGTCTCCACTGAGGCTCCCCGTCCACCTGGCTCAGGGGACTGACCAGTTTAGTGTCCAGGGAGCCCTAGGTGTCCTTAGGGCGGCCATGGGATTCTGCCTCACTTCCCAGCCGGCTGCAGGTGGAGCTCCCCACTTATCTGTCCCATCGTGTGGGTGTCAGTGAACGCTGGAGCAGAAGGAGTTTGAGAAGCCCCAATGTGGGGACCCTCGAGGTGCCCCAGCCTCTGGTGCCCTCTGAGTCATCATGACAGCACTGGTGGGGACAGGTCACTGAGGCTGCGATACCGTGTGCACCCAGGCACATCCAGGGCAGGCCTGTCTGCCTGGATGCTGGGGAGGCAGGGCAGCAAGAGGGCAGACATGGCCTCTCTGAACAGAGGTATGGCAGCCACCAGCACCTTTGCCCTATCCCCTACTGTCCCCACACCCCACACCCCTCCTCCAGCTGGAGGCTCTGACGGCTACTCTGGAGACACAAGGTCTCTTGAGCCACACTCCAAGCCACCCACCGTCCATCCCGGGCAGCACCGTCCTCCTCATGGCCAGGACCAGGCCCAGGGGCGAGCCAAAGAGAAAGAAGTCAGATACGTCGAAGTCCAGGCGACCCAGGGTGACCTCAGATGGTTGGGACGGCCCGGGCGCAGGGGCCTCGGCCTCATCCTTTAGCACACTGGAGTGGATGCTGTCTCAGGGAGAAAGAGCCAGGAGGGTTGTTAGGGCCTGGGCATGGGTGGAGCAGGGCCAGCCCATGTTCAGTGAGGGCAGGGGTTGGCCAGACTACGTGTCCTTAGGGCCAGATGGGAGGCATTTGGGACTTAGGGGGCCAGGTGGCCCCTCAAATCTAGGGAGCTCTGCTGTTGGAGCCGGCAAGTAGTCAGAGGCAACTCCTGGACAGACATGCGTGGCTAGCCTCCAGTGAAACTATTTTCTCCGCGGGGCTGAGGACCTTGGAGCACCTGAGCACCCCACATGGGAGCAGGCCCGGCCCATACACACAGCCCCAGGGTGGGGGGGCAGACACAGGTGCAGCTGGTGGGCACCTCCCTCCCCTCCAGACTGCACACCAGGCCAAGAAAAAGAGGCTGAATTCCAACCAGCCCCATCCCAGGCGCCGCTGTCCCTCAGCACCCAGGCTAACGTTTTGTCATGGACTCAGAGCATGCTGCCCAGGACAGGCCACAGAACCAGGGGTCCTCCCCCAACCTCCCAGCTAGCCCGGAAGCACAGCTCAGAGTTTAAGACCATACAGTTGGATCCCCTCATCTGTGAGCCAATTAATGGAATGCAGACTCAGCCAGAATCCTCAAGGTGGGTGTGAAAGGGGATTTTGGAAGTAGCCATGGGACAGTGCAGGTGAGTGGCCTGGGAGCACACAGTCTGGGAACTGGGTGTGAAGGCCGGGGCTCCTGCCTCCCACACTGAGAGCCTCTCCCAGGGCGCCGGGGTTGGGTGCAAGCGTCCCTGAACACACACCAACTACCTCACTGCCCGAGAGACAGCCCCCGTCCCTACAGCACAGAGGCATGCTGGCTGTGCCTGACCCACTGCCGAAAGCCTCTGGCCACTTCTCACGCTCCAGACCTGGGCCTTACCAGAGGGATCACCAGGAAAGTCGCAACTTCACCTTGCTATCAGGACCTGAAAGGCTGCACTCAGAGCGGCTTTAAACAGAGAGCCAAATATGCACAGCCTTCGCTCTAGCAGGGTCCCCTCCAGGAGTGCACCTGGGGACAGAGCCCTGATGCAGGGGGCCGTCACCGGGATGGCTGGTTGGGGCAGAGCAGGGGTGGGTCGCAGGGCCCATAGGCAGTGGCTGGGCTCCCAGCACTTCTGCACTCCTCTGGGACCCACGCCCAGTCCCAGGCCTCCCGGGGGGCCTCTGAGGCCAGGTCCCCTCTGCTGCGGACGTGGCACAGGAAGGGGTGCTCACCTTGACAGGAAGGCATGGTGCTGGGTGATGGCCTCGCAGTCGTAGGTGGAGGAGTCGCTCTGTTTCCGCGGCCACGGCCTTTGGGGCCCCTCGTCCTCAGGCGCGCTGGACACATCCACGCTGCTTTTGCTGAGACGCTTGCTCCCAGCCAGGCCAGTCGCCGCCTCCGCCATGACGGGTGTGTCCTTTGGGGCCACGCAGGGGACAGGAGGGCACTGCCGCCACCGAAGACCCCAGTGGAGACACCAAGTCCTCCGTCCTGAGACATGAGGGCAGCACCCTCCCGCGGGAACCACCCGACAGGCACTCTGCACAGCCATCCCGGGCCTCGGCCTCAACGGGCCGCACTCTTGCAGGGCCATGAAGCAACGCCACCTAAGCGAGTTGCTGTGGATCTGTGCAAAGGGCTGACGTCGCCTCCCCAGAGAGCACCCTCCCAGGGACAGGCCCCGCCCCTGTTCCCACAGTCCGGCCCGCACCTGCGTGCTGCTGACGCTCCCCTTCCGGCTGCAGCTGCCTGGGCTGTCCCCCAAGGGCCCCGCGCTGTAGCAGATGGCATCAAAAGCCAGGAGGCCCCCCACACAGTCCCCGATGAGACACACCTGGAGAAGACACAGCTGCGACCGGAGGCCTGCCCACTGCAAACCCCGCACCCCCCACACCCAGCCAGAGCACCAGGCTCCGGGTCGACCCGACCACAGCACTCGGGCCAGGGCCAGGCAAGGTCAGGGCGGGCTGGGGAGGCCGTCCTACCTGCCCGCTGAAGCCGATCCCATCAGGGGACTTGAGGAACTCGGCGTAGACCTGGTTGGTCCGCTCGATGGCGGTAGCTACTGCATCCTGGTACCGCGGGGAGGAGATGGCCAGCAGGGGCAGGGCAGCCAGGGGCACATGGTCCTGGCTATTGCCGAGGCAGCTGTCACCATCGGGGCTGTAGGGGTTCAGGCTGCAGACAGGGTCAAGGGAAGCCCAGCTGGGCTCAGGCAGGGGCAGGTGTCCGGTTGCGCGCCAGGCACAAGTGGGCCACAGTTAGGCCCTGCTCAGGGCTCTAAAGAAGGGGCTGGGTGAGAACCAGAGGAAACAGGGCACAGACGGGGGGCTTGGGGGAGCACTGCACTCACTCCCCTGTGTGTCCATGCCCACACGAGCCTGGGACGTGGGCCTGGGGTCTCTTGGGGCAGCTGCCTTCCCCTGCCCTCTTCTGCTGGGCCCCTAGCACCACCCCCATCATAGAGGAAGCCACCTGGTGTGGCTCAGGGTGGGGACATATCAGAGCAGGCTTCCTGGAGGAGGCAGAGTTTGGACTAGGTCTCAAGGAAGGCTTTGGGGATGCTAGAGAGGAGGAAAGAGAGCCTTCCAGGCAGGCGTGGGGTCCCGTGTCAGCCACCACTTGGAAATGGGCATGCAGCGGCATGCATGACCTTGTGTCCATCCTTTTCGGGACAGGGTCAGAGACTTCATGGCCTTTGTGGAAAGGTATGATCCCAGAAAGGACGAAGAGAGCCTGCCCTATAGCTTCTTCATGGCTAGCGGACAGTCCGCTCCTTCATTTTCCTGCTTCCCCACTAGCAAGCCTCTCCCACTGTGGTTGGCTCAGACCCCTCTGGGACCAGCTCCCAGCGCCCACCTCAGCCCACTCCTCCACCTGGCCCGCCTCTGTCCCCTGGGGCACCAGGTCCTGCTGGCTGGGAGGGACCAGCCCTCTGCCCGCTGCCCGAGCTCAGGCTGATGAGGGTCCAGGGCCGATCCCACTGGGGACCTGACAGGAAGCAGGACAGGTGACAGGGCTCAGGGTTCCCTGAGCGGGTGGCAGATACCTCGCAGAGTGCAGGCCTGGCCTAACAGCCATTCCTCATCTCCAAAGAACACAAATTAGAGGAAACGGGCCTCAATTGTAGCCGGAGAGATTTTAATTATCCGAGCAAGAGTTCCCTCCCGGCAGTGCCTGGCATGATGGATAGCCCAGCGAGGAGCTGTCTGGGGGAGGGAGGCCATCTCCCTCCCTCCCCTCGGGTAGCTGGGCCATCCATCTTCCTAGCGATCAGGTGGGGGCTGGGCTGACCCAGTTCTGGAGGTCAGACGTCCGGTTGGGCAAGGGCCCGGGGTCCTGAGATTGACTGCAGAGGACACGGTGACTCCTGAAGGCTGGCACAGGGAAGAGCTTGCTTCCCAAGTCCTGCCGCAGAGCCGGTGCCCAGGGCTGTGTCAGAGAGGGAGTCCAGGGCTCCTCCTCTCCGGATCTGTGGGGCCCAGGGCTGCGCCCCGGACTCCTGCATTTGACAAGAATCTCATTGGGTTGGGGAGCTACTGATTGTGCCCGTCCCTCCTTCCAGCTTGGACGGAGATGCACCCCATATGGCCTGTGACCACATACAGTCAGAGAGGAGGCCACTCAGGTCCTGAAGGCAGAGGAGATTTCCCCGTGTCTCAGAGGAAATTGTGGGCCCTGCTTCCCGCCGCCCCTGGGACCAGGGGTAAGTTTGGATGAAGACCCCAGACCTGACGAGCGTGCTGCCTCACCCCTCCAGCTGGGGTCTCTGCCAGGAGTCAGAACACCCCTGGCCCCCTGGCCCACTATCCATAGGACAGTGCCGTCCCGCCCATGAGGGTACAGCTGAGTCACAGCTGACCCCTCGCTGTGCCTGGTGCACCAGCACCCGGGACCCTCACAGTCTCCAGCAGGTACTTAGGGTGTGGTTCTCCCTATCATACAGACAAGGACACTGGGCCAGGGCCCTCCCCTGGGTCCTCCCCAGGCATCTGTGGTGCCCAGTGCTGTCTGCATCAGAACGCACATGCCCACTGGGCTCTGATGGCAGCCGCCCAGGTTCAACTCCTGGCTCCAGGCGCAGGGTCCCCCCGGGGGAGCTGACCTCACCTCCCAGGGCCTCGGCGTCCTCCTCTGGGCCAGGAGACCCATGCCTAGCGAGCACCAGGAGCAGGTCTGCACCAGTGAGGGGGCCAGCGACACCCAGCCCAGCAGAGGAGCTTGCATGGCACAGCCGAGCACTGCTCTGGGCACCCACTGGCCACTTCCCAGCCCAGGACTCGTGGTTGCTCGAGGCAAGGAGCCCCTCCACGTCATCCCGACCAACCCCTGCCCACAGAAAGGGCAGGAAGGACTGAAAGACTCACTTGGAGACGAGGGAGAAGGCGTCGGAGCAGACGGCAGGGCAGGGCACAAACTTGATGAGGATGTGGCCCAGGGCCGCTGGGAAGTGGGCCCGCGTGACCTTCTCCAGCACTGAGCTGAAGGTGTGGATGTCGGCCGCCTTGCAGGACGGGTCCCCCATGCCCGTGTCCAGGATGTTCCCTCCATGCAGTACTAGCAGGAGAACATGTGTCTTGCAGGAGCGCTGCGGGCAGCCTTCCTGAGAAGAACATGGGTGGGGATAGAGACAGGAGGCACACAGCCACCATTGCACACCGCTATGGTTGGCCTGTCTCGGCTCCCCATGGAGCAGGACCTGCTGTGCAGTCAGAGGGGGGCGAGGGGCAGCAGGGTGACCAAGCGCCCCGTTGTCAGGGCAGGAAGTGTCCCATGAGGCCCTTCTTGTTCCCATGGGAGCCAGAAGCCCAGAGAAGGACCAGCACCTGCCCAGGGTCCTACTGCATGTCCTAGGACGAGGAAGTCTGCCAGCCCGGGGCTCTGCCAGGAATCCTGACGGGCTATGGGCCCAGACACCCTGGAAGCCCAGCCCACCTCATTGTCTTCGTGGATCTCGATGCTTCCCTGGGCTGGGAACCTCTGTCTTCTCAGGGAAACTCGATACAGCTCTCCTGCAGGGGAACAAGGACTCAGTACCCATAGGCCTGAGTCATGCCCAGGTCATAGGCGTCCCTGGAGTCCCGCTAGGTGGACAGCATCCAGATCGACGGAACCAGGAACCCTCGTCCTCCCTAAGAAAGGGAGGCTGGCAGGGGCAGGCCACCACACGCGCTGCCCCAGAAAGCACTGCCCCACAGCAGCAATGGCAGGAGTGTCCTCTGGGGACTTCTGCTTCTAGCTACGGATGCAAATGTGGGCCCAGCACCCTCTGAAAGCTAGCGGCCATTTTTTTATGTATCTGCTTGAAGCCATCAGACCAACAGCAAGGCCATGAATTAGGGGACCTGGGGCCTAGAGCAGAGGGACCCCCAGAGAGACAATGGAGGTGTCTGGGTCCAGGGAGCTCCAGGGTGAGGCCGGCCCCACAGAAAGGCTGTCCTCACCTCCTGCAGCCTCCTCTCCTCCTCTGGGGCCCTAGCCTGAGCCCATGTCCCTCTACTGCTGGGACCTGCAAGCTACAGCCTCGGACCAAATCTGGCCCACCACCTGTTTTTGTAAATAAAGTTTTATTGGGACAGAGCTGGAGTCCGTAGCTGTTCACACAGGAACCTCAGCAACAGACTTCTGTGGTTGCCACAGTCTTTTCAGCCTGCAACGCCTGGAATATTTGCATTCTGGCCCCTACAGAGCAGTCTACGTGATCTGGTGCCTACATTCTCGAATGTTGCTGCGTCGAAGTCTGGGGTAGACAGACACCTTGGAGCCGTCCGGCCGTCCCCTCACCACCAGCCTGGTGCCACCTGCCTCGCTGACCTTGCTTCCTCTCCTTTACCCCCATGAGAAGGACACTACTTTCTCTGCATGGCCACACCACTCAGCTAGAATATGAACCACTTGCACGCCTTCAGGGACGAGGAACTCACTCACCTCCTTGAGCAGCCACTTCTGTGCTGGGATGGTCCTTTGTTTCTTTACACACACACACACACACACACACACCCCACCCAAGCCTGCTGCACCTGCTAGGAGTCACAAGGGGAGGATCCTTCTGGGGCTCTGCAGGCAAGCCTGCAGCAGGAGAGGGTGGGAGCCTGACCTGGGTCAGAGTTGGATCTCCTAGCCACCAGGGTGCTCGGCCAAGAACACCAAACAAGAAGCTTTTCTCCACAGGCAAGTGCATTTCCCAAGTCTTTGATCCTTACACACCTGACTCCAGTCTAAGGGGGAACTGCTTTATGAGCTGGGGGCTGCTGCCCAGATAGGCGGGGAATGGTTTCCTCGACAACTCCTGGAGGTGCAGGAGGACAACCTCGAGCCAAGGGAGGCCTGGCTCAGCCCATGCTTCCTCCAGCTCCTTCTACCACTCAACTCTTCTCTGTAATGGCCTGTGGCCCCCGCGCCATCTCCTCCTCCCCACAATGGCCCCGAGCTTTTGTTCTCTGGGTGTTAGCTCCATGTTCAGATGAGACAACTGAGGCTCCCCCCTTCTGGGTCATGTGGCCCAGGCCCAGCCACGAATCAGTGAGAGAACCCCACACCCAGAGCTGGTCCATCCTTCCAGGGAGGGCAACACCACACTCCCTGCCTGCAGGAGAGGAGACGCGCACGCAAACCGTGAAGTGGCAGGCTGCCCAGCGCGGACGAACTTTCTCCCCACAGTACAGCAGCCACACTCCATGGCGTGTATGGCTTCGCAGGCGGCTCTGCGGCAGGCGGCGACCAGGAGACCATGATTTCCGAGGCTGGGGTTTGGAGCCAGTGTCTGAGTCCAAGCCCTGCTCTTAGTGGCTTGAAAATGGGGCTCAGTGTTCTCACCTGGGACATGCGGACAGCAGCCTCCCAGCACGGGGGCCGAGCACACGCGAGCTCAGATGTGCTCAGTGCTCAGAGCAGGGATGGCCACACGCCAAGTCTTTGTACGTGCCAGGTGCGCATTGGGAGGACAAGCCGGGGGCTCGGGGGTCCCCAAGCCAGGCCCAGAGGCTAGTGGGGCCGCGGCTGTCCTCCCCCATGCAGCTCTGCCCCCAGACCCGTCTGAGCCCTGGTGACCTCCACTTTCAGTGTGGCTGTGAGCGTCTGTGCTGCGGTAGCTACCAATTACTATCGCAAGCCTAGACATAAGGGTCCCGCCGTCTCCCGGGCGCCGTGCCCTCCATGAGCAGGACTGCCCTCCTGCACGCTCACTGACTGCATGGGCCCCAGGCTCCAGCATCCTCCACTGGCCTGCGGCCACCTGCCGCCTTGGGCCCATGCCACACTGCAGGCAGCGAGCTGATGCTGTACCCTGGCCCACAGACGATGCTGAGGCAGCTCGGAGCCTGGCGGGGATGGGCCTGGCAGGGCCCTCAGCGCCCCCGCGCCTGCCCCAGCCAACAGCAAGAGTCTGGCTTCCTTTTAGTGCGCAAAAGCCAGAGAGCTTTAGCTCTGGAGGAGAGAGGAGGGGAAGCCTCCCCCTTCCTGCAGACCTAGATCCTGCCCCTCGAGGGCAGGCCAGCAGGCCTGGAGGGGTCCCTCCAGGGAGACGTGTGTCTAGCCACAGCAGAGACCTCTGCGCACACACAGAAAGGCAGCCTCGAGGGCCCCCTGCCGGTGCCTGGCCGGGAAGCCTTCTGCTCTTCTGAGAAGCAGACGTCCCACCAGGGTAACTGCGGACATTGGCTCTGGCTCGCCCCCAAACCTGGCAGCTTCCCTCCTCCCTGCCCCGGTTCATGCTGAGCCCTCTGCTGGTAAGGCCTTCCTCCCTGGGCATAGCCGCAAACTCCTACCTGTACCGCAAAACCCGGCTCAACTGCCCCAGCCTCTGGAAAGCCTTCTCAGATCTACTGAGGCAGAGATGGTCATCTCACGCCATGTTTGGCTGGGCCTGGCTCATTCCTGGGAGGTTACTCGACCATTTCCACATCAGACTGGGGGTTCCCTGAGAGCAGGGAGCATTGGTGGCCAGGGTCTAACATGGTGTTTTTGTGAAAACTCCATGCCAGCAAAGATTCTAGGGTGCACGCAGCCTGGGAGTCATCTCTGGGCTCATCAGCCCCTGGGAGAAATCCCCTTTAGGGAAGCATCATCTACAAGGACATGGATCTCCCAGAAGGCCCCCAGCGGGCTGGTGTTAGAGAACCACAGCAAGTTCTGGGCCTGAGTTTCATCAGTCCTCCCCCTCCACAGGCTTCTTCAGAGCCTCTGATGACCAGGGCAGCAGGCGGTGTCCTGGGAAGTGGGGAGCCCAGGACCTCGTGGGCAGGCTGCATGTTTCTCCCCACGTTTTTGTTTCTGCCGGCATGGCCCTGTTTAGGCAGGCCCCCGCAGTGCCCAGGTCTGGGGTGGGGTGGCCCGTGGCTGTCTCTGTGACTCTATCTCGTGACCACAGCACCCGCCCCCAGCACCCCTGCTGGCCCACCCAGCTCCCCATGGCTCCTCCTGCCAGCTGGAGGGGGAGGCTATCTTTGCTTAATCACAACCTCGGAGAGGCACAAATTGTCATCACCCTTCTAATTACCCAAGTGCCACACTGTTCTGGGGACAGAAGCCAAGGTCAGCATCAAGGCACTTGGCACAGGAGGCAAAGTACCACCCGGCTTGGCAGAGGGGTCCACCGTGCCTATCTCTTATGCCTCCAGCCACAGGGACCCACAAGGGCTGGAGGCAGCCCCAGCTAAGGCTGGTCACTCCAACCCAACCCCCCTGCAGTCCCCCACCCACCACTCCTGAGCCGGGCCCAGCTTGCGACCGTGTGTATGCCCCAAGAGGGACCCCATCCCCCTGCACGTGCAGAAGCACACACAGGGGTGTCATTCCGGGAATGAATCCCGCAGCTCTGCTACCTGCTCTGAGCAGGAGTGGGACATGGACCGGGAGTGTCCACAAGGAACACAAGCCTCCTTCCCCGGAAAGCAGGGGGATCATGGCCCCGAGCCGTGGAGTGAACGTGCACACACAGGCATGAGAAGAGTCAGGGGTGATGACAAGCACCCCGTCAGCATGGTTTTGCTTGGATGGGGGGACAAAGAGTGATTGTTCTCTCAACTCTACTCTGTTTTCACATTTTCCTCCAGTGAGCCCAGATTTCCTTCAGTGTAAAGTATCTACCAACACAAACGCGTGTCACACCTACAAGAGCACTTCAAACCAGCTACAACCTCTACGTGACCACGCACAACACACACACACAACAGAGTGACAGGCCTGCCATCGGGAGCTGGCAGGCTGGTGAGGGACCCCGAGGCCATGCGGAGGGCAAGGAAGGCCTGCAGAAGCAACAGTGTCCATGAAACACAACCCATGAATCAGAATCCTGCATTTGGGTCCCCAAACCACCCGGACATCATGGCGGCTTCCTCCTCTCCTGGCTGGGACCCAAACAAGTGTCTGGGAGCCCAAGGACCTCAAGGGCCCTGGAGTCATGTGACATGGGCCTTGGCCGGGCAGGGAGAGCCTACATGTCCTCCACAGCTGTGACCCCCAGGATCTTCCATGTAGAACGAGGAGGGCATGTTCCTGCAGCTCAGGCTGCTCTGGAGCTCAGGGGACCAGTCAGGAAAGCTGCGAGCAGGGGTCCCTGCCAGGGAAGAGCAGGCTCGAGGTGATGCGGTGGCCCGCAAATACCCAGGAGCTGCATCTGGGTCATGGGACAGAAGGTAGAGCCCGGCCACTGGGGGGGGGGGGGTTCTGGATGGTTCATGACCGTCCCAGAGGTGGGCTGCAGACCAAGCAGTGTAAGTGGATGCTGGGCAGGTGGACCCTGGGCAGGAACTCCAGCAGGGTGGGCTGGACAGACCCTGAGGTCCCCGCTGTGACAACTTAACCCGTCAAGGTCAGGGCCCAACCCTGTCAGCCTGAATTCATCTGCTGAAGAGGCTCAACCCCCAGGGGGCTGGTTCATCCCCTCTCCCCAGAGGTGCTGGCCCACACAGGGGCCTGTCTACTGCCCCGGCAGTGAGCCTGGAGGAGGGAAGAGGGAGGAACCGCAGCGGAGCCCACCAGGCCCTGCTGGGGAGTAGGCACACAGACGAAGGGAACCAGCACCGTGCCCCTAGCACGCATGCCCACATTGTGCACGCCTGCACACTAAACCCCTGCTGCTCCCAGAAAAAGGACAGGGCCCGGCTTTTATGCACCAGAGCATGCACCCGGCCTCGGAACCCCAAACCAGAGGGATGCCCATTGAAATTACTCCAAAAGGCCTTTTTCTCACCTCCCAGATTAGCACTACCTCACTGCCCAGGGGGTGGGGAAGCAGCCCTCCCTGTTCACAGCTAGGATCTGCGGAGGGCAGTTTGGCAAGGACACCGGAAACACTGAGCACCCGCGATGCCCCAGGACTGAGTCTCCCTCAGGACTGCACCCTAGCCATGGCTACGCAGTCCTGCTACAAAGACAGCAATCTGTGTCCACCCGTGGGGGGGCCGGTGAGATGGCTAATGCCACAGGGAGACAGGACCCCCTTCCCGAGGCTGTCGCGCCTCCAAACACATTGAGATGCTAAGATAATCCGGCTACGTGCTTGCCTATGAGGAGCTGGGGGCAGAACGAAGGCGCTGTGTGCTCCCGTCTGTGTGCAGCATGCATAAAAATACACGTAAGTGGGTATTTATGGAGACGTCTGTGTGTGCAGGGGACATTGCCCATCCTCACTGCACGCGTCACCTTCATCCGCTTAGAATTCAGACCAACGACTGGCGCTGCCCACTCAGAAGTCAGATTAAAAATGAGAATTTTCTCAGTGCCTGTGGAGGGGGCTGACTTCCTTTCGGAGACACTAATTTCTATTTTCTCCCTGCTTGGGTTCCTTTGCCTCTAAGGAGGATTGTGGCAGCGCTTCCTGGGTTTTGTTTCCAGAAGCTCTTTTGTTCCCAGGAGAAAAGAATTGGAAACAACAGATGCTCTCCAGGAGAACAGAGACCCCAGCCCCCACCCAGGCTGACCAATGCACGGTGACCTCAGGGCCAAGGCCCTTGGGGGGCCTGGACTACTGGCCAGGGGCTGCACAGTGGGACACAGGACCACCGGGCAGGGGCTCCCACGTGCTACCACCTGCCTGGACCCGTGCCCCCAGGTCTCTCTAACCCTGAATGTGGTCCTTTCACTGTACCCTCCTCCACACAGGCCTTCTCAACTGGAACGCTGACCAAGTCACATGCTAGATTTTACCTGCTCCACAAAAACCCCGTGCCACGGTCCCACCCCAGCCTCCCCTCTGCACACCTCCCCTCTGAGCACAAGCGCTGGGCTGCAGGATAGTTTTTAAACCCTCTTCCTCTCACCACAGGGCCTTTGCACATTCTGCTCCCCAATCCCCAAGTTTTCACGCTGCTGTGTCCAAATATTTCCTCCTGAAACCTCAGTGGTCCTGCCCCCTGGAAGCAGTCCATCCTTGCTCTCCTCCTTCCCAAAGCACCACAGCTCTCTCTTCTAGGACTAGTCCTCAAACTTTCGGCTTTGTGGATTCTTGATCCAGCATCTCCTCCCTCCCTAGCCTGGGAGGGCCTTCAAGGCCAGGACTGGGTTTGTTGGTGCTCCATTTTATCCCCACAGACCATCCAGATGCTGGTATTTACAAGATGCTCAGAAAATATTTTTCAAACAAGTGAGCAGACAGATGCTTTGTTGCCACTTTGGAAACCTTGTAAGGTCAGAAGCCGAGGACGTCCCCAGCAAAGCAGAGATGCCACACAGAGGCACACAGACACACACGTGTCCCCACGTAAAGGCAGGCTTGGCGCATTCACACGCATGCTGATACGCACACAAATGCACATGCACACACTGCAGCACACACACGTGAACGGGCCTTGTCGCACACAGACGCACACACACGCAGGAGGAATGCTCCCCAGGCGGCCGTCTGCCACCCCGAGCTCATCAAAGCCAGCTAAATATAGCCCGTCTGCAGCTGTGCTCAGCATGCTGCCCACACAGGCCAGGAAAAGACACCAGTTACCGGCAGAGCTGTGGGCAGGGGGCTCCAGGCACCACCCGGCAGGGAGGGCGGCTGCGGACGGGGGGCTCCAGGGATCACCAGCGGGGAGGGCGGCTGCGGGCAGGGGGCTCCAGGGATCACCAGCAGGGAGGGCAGCTGCAGGCGGGGGGCTCCAAGCACTACCCGGCAGGGAGGGCGGCTATGGGTGGGGGGCTCCGGGGACCACCCGGCAGGGAGGGTGGCTGCGGGCAGGGGGCTCCAGGGATTACCAGGGATCACCGGCGGGGAGGGCAGCTGCGGGCGGGGGGCTCCAGGCACCACCCAGCAGGGAGGGCGGCTGTGGGTGGGGGGCTCCGGGGACCACCCGGCAGGGAGGGCAGCTGCGGGCACACTGGAGGGGAACGCTTATGGTGGCCTAGGCATCTGAGCTGCTCCTCTGGCTCCCAGGCCCCAGGCAGTGAGACTTGAGGTCAGGCCCCACACGCAGTGGGGGTGGATGGTGCTGAGCGGCCACACTTTCTCTGTCCCTCTCGGACCACATGGGTTCCACAGGTGTGAGACCACAGAGAAGGCACAGTCAGGACATAGCCCATGACCAAGCGGGGCTCCGCTGGAGGCTAGGGTGGAGGCTCAGTCGGGTCGGAGACTGCAGGTCAGAAGGGAACCAGGACCGGTGCTCAGTCTGTGGTCAGGTCTTGGTCCGGGAACAAGAGAAAGCTCAGAGCGTCATCACACCGGCTGTAGCCTCCCAGCATGAATGGACTGAATACTCCATCCCAGTGAGTTCCTAAGGAAATCACTGAGTGCTGGCGGTCCTTCCAGGAGTGGGAGTGGGAAGGACATGGGAAAGGCAGCTGCAAGGTCATGCTGGAGAGGATGGTGGGAGGTCGGCCTCCATCAGGGGCTCTGGAGGAAGGGCTGCTATGGGGGGGTGGGGATCAGGGGGCCTGCGGGTGGCCTGGGGAAGGTGGCCCATCTGAAGTCAAGCAGGTACCCTAAATTCCTGGCTTGAGTGTGTGGAAATGGCGCTGTTCACTCTGGATGGAAGAACAGGAGCAAAGCTGGGGGAGCAGATGATGAGTTGTGGGGCCCTGTGTCCCCCACCAGGTCAAGCTGTGGGTGTTTGCTGGGCTTGGAGCAGCGAGAACACAGCAGGAGAGGGTGGGGGGAGCGGGTGGCCAACAGTGATGGAAAACCAGAGCGCGCTAGAGCTTCCTCACCAACGGGGCTCTGTGGGCTCCATGCATGCATGTCCTGGGCCCTCTGTTCCCCCCTCCTACCCCGCCCAGGCTCCCTGGGTGCCCTAAATGGGAAGATCTGGTTCCAGACAATGGGCCTGGGCAGAGGCCGCGGCTGTGCCCCTGCAGGCCGAAGGCGGGTGTGGCCACACAGGCCACCCTGCAACCTCACGCTCACATGGGGGAGCCAGCCCAGGGCACACCTCTGCGCAGGGACAGCTGAGCCCAGAAAAGACAGAGCCACATGCCATGCCAGGTGGGACAGCGGCCGGACTCACTGCAAGGCCACGGATGCATCCCGCTTGGGATGTGCGGCCCCTCCACCCCTCAGCAACCCTGGGAAGTTGGCGTTGTGGCCATCTCTCCCCAATGGGGGAAAGAGAGGCTCAGGGGTATAAGGGAGCCTGCCTGGAGTGGCACAGCATGTAATGAGGAAGTGGGCCTTCACACCCAGGCTGTCTGACGGCTGAGGCTGTGGCACCAGCCCCAGGATGCTCTGAGTCCTGCTCGGGGGCAACTTGGACAGCCTGCTCTTTGTTTCTAGTGAGGTTTCAAAAACCAAAGAGACATATTCAAGAAGACCGCACATGGGGAGGAGGGCCATGGTCGGCATGGCGCATCGCGAACGGCGCAGCTCGCACTCTGCCAGCTCCAGGTCCCGAGCGAACAGAGCCGCACGGACGACCACCGTCATGGCACTAAAGCCGAAGTATGCAAACGCCGAGCCCCATGGACAGCGTGGCCTGGCCGGTGAACAGCGGCACTGCCACGTGGCCGCCTTCCCAGGAAGGGCACTTGAGGCCACAGTTCTTGCCGTCCCAACACCGGCGCTGGACCCGGCCCCTGGCCCGCGACCACGCTCCCACATGTCCTTGCTGAAGAACAAGACCCTGACCTGCAGACCTGCAGGATGGCCCTCAGCAGAGAATTCGGACTAAAATCTATACTCACGGTTTAAAAACAAAAACAAGAGACTTCGCCTCCACTTAAATGGGTGTTTTTTCAGCCCGGTCCAGAAGCGGTAGCCATGGGGTTAGCTCCTCTGCCTTCCCTCTGAGGTACGTCCTCCCTCCCTTGCTGAGGGATTTGGCCACACATCTCTGAGCAATACGAGGTCTGACATCTTAGGGGACTGGGCTGTTCGGGGGGAGATGCCCTGCCCAGGGCTGGCTAATTCCCAGAGACGAACAAGCCTTCCACTCGCAAACAGCCTATCTCATGGTCCAACCTCCTCCTTCATGCACAATCCAGACTTCCCCTGCCCCAAATGCCCTAGGACGGGCGCAGACACCCCACGTTTCCCAGAGTAGCAACTCCAAAGACATTACCACCTTCCCAGCAGAAAACACTACCCGGGCTCCAGGCCGCAGACCCCTGGCCCCTGTCCGCCCCTGGACCAAACCTGGTGCTTCCCTGTGGCCCTTCGTCTTGGGAAATGTGAACGTCCTGACCTCTCTGGGGCTTCACTCAGCCACCTCTGTAGGCTGTAATGGGGGTGCACATTCTGACGCCACCCCGCTCATGCTGAGCCCCGTGCACTCGCAGCCTGAGTTTTGGGGGTGCCCCTGACGGAGGCACCAGGGCCTCCCAGCCCCAACAGTCTTGTCCACACCTGCCCCAGGTGCAGAACATGCCCTCTGTGCTGGCTCCAGGCCATGGGAACGCAGACACCCTCCTGCAGTTGAGGGATGGACAAGCTTGAGAGGGCAGACAAGGGCAACATGGGCTGAACCCCAAAGCAGCAACCACAGATCCAAAGAGCGGGAGAGAGAAGAAGGGGCTTCTGAACCCCAACTGTCACCTTGACCCTCCCCACCCCCAGCCTCCCGAGAACCCAACGCTACCAACGGCAGACGCGTGGCTGAGGTGGCACACTGAGTCCCGGGGGGACGTCCTCACATCATAGGGTCGCCCAAGGACACTCTGCCAAGTATCCCTGGGTCAGGTGCTGTGGGAAACCTGAAGAGGCCCCGTCCGACAGATGTGAAGTTCCAGGAGGACTCGGGGCTGGGCTCTGCACACAGGGCCTCGCTGTGGGGGGGGGGGCAGCTGGAAGCATCGTGACTCAGCACCACATCAGCTTCTGTGTCACCCCAAGGACCTCGTCTCCGAGGCTTGAAGCTTTGCACCCGTTCCCATCCTCTCTGATCATGGGCAAATGACACACATGGCTTTGCAGGGTCCCATCTGCTATGCTAGGCTCAGCCTCCTGGCCCACCTGACCCTGAGCTGCTCCGCAGGTGGGAACTCCGGACCCCAAGTTCAGCCCATGGGGCAGGGAGAGGCCCAGGCCCAAGGAGGCTGAACCCACCCAGGGGGAGACAAGCTTCCAGGGGGTCAGGCTTAACTCACGCTGCTTCTCCTGGAGGGCGCTGGAAGTGCACGGGGTGTTCCCGTCTCCTGCAGAGAAAGAGAAGACACATGAGCAGACTCCCCATCACTGTGCTGGACGCTGGGAGGCCACATGGACTGCCGTCACCCGCTGCCAGAGCAGCAGGTGGGCAAAGTCTCCCACCCTTCACGCACCATAATGCACAGAGCCAGGGAACATGGGGTCTGGCCCCCTCTCCCCTCACCATCCCAAGGCAGCTGCTCATGGGACATGGCTCTCTCTATCTGAGGACAGTCAGCAGTGTGTGGACCACCGCTGGGCCCTTTCCTAGCTCCCCACCCACATCAGCGGCTGCTTCCCCCCAGCATCAGCCCTGGATGCCCTGAGCCACCCCAGTGACTGTCCTGGGACTGCCCCCGCCCCAAGCCCCGCCTCAGTCCCAAGTCCTGTGGGGTCTGCCTCTGAGACTTGGGCCCCACAGTGGAAGGGAGGTCTGTATTGCCCTCCGGTGTCCCCTCGCCAGGCATGGTGCTTCTCAGCTGCGCGTGCTCCCCACATGTGGACTCCAGCCGAGCTCTGTGGACAATGGACATTGCCTCCCCCACCCAAGAGAAGCTGCTCTCTGCAGTTATGAAAGTCAGATAAACTCCTCACAGACATTGTGGGAAACACTAACAGACATAAAGAGGGAAGAAATCATCTGATCCCATCACGGAGAGAATGCTAGTGATGCCCTCACACCCGACCTTCCAGACTCTTCCACACACCTCGTCTGGGCCTGCTGAGATCATGTCAGTGGGAGGTGGGGGGTAGGGCCCCTGGTACCTGTCCCCGAACCCTCTGGGCAGACCCAGAGCCAGCTCCCGGAAGGCACCGCAGACAACAGCCAAGCACAAAATACACTTTCTGCAGCTCACCTTCGTGTCGGGGACGGTGCGTGATCCGCCCCTCCCGCCATGCCCAAGCCACTAGAAACGTTGGTGGGGGTACCCCTGAATGTGAATGAAAGTCCCTCCGGGCTCCCCCCTCCCCCCCCCCCAGAATCCGGAAAGCCATGTACCCTGTGAGTCGGGGCCATATGTCCTTTGTGTGCTTATCCAAGACATATAGTTCCATTTAATCCTCCTCCCGGTAATCATATCTCTGCATCTCTTATCTGTATTCCTTGATCCCTCTGCCTCAATGGTCTCAGCTTCTGTGAGTTTAAGCAATCACTCTGTACCCTGCAGTAACAATACTAATCCTGTCTCTAGGGCGGGTGCAAAAGCAGTTAAAGATTTAACTGCACCACCCAACTTCCTCACTTTTGAATAATAGAAGACTGGGACCCTTGACAGTCAAGGGAGACAAAGGCAGAGACAAAGGCAGAGGGAAAGGTAGAGAAAGAGCCACAGAGAGCCTGCGAAGCTAGAAACAGAAAAGCAGAGAGCAAGAAAGACAGAAGCAGAGACAGAAGCAGAGCAAGAGGGCCAGAGCCAGAGCTAGAGAGCCAGAGCGTGAGCCTGGGCCTGCTTCATAGGTCTCTCCTGACTGACCTCGGGTCTGTCAGCTTGCATCAGATCTCCGTGTCTGTGTCATTATTTTGCCTGCCAGACATCCCGTGGTTTGGGACCCACATCTCTGCTGAGGCTGGTCCCTGGCAACACCTTCGTGCATAAATGATTCCCCAGCCAGGTCACAACACCCAAGAGCATCCCCCGAGTACATGAGAAGAGCGTTTGGTGGAGAGGATAGACCATAGGCGAGGTTAAAATGACCATAGTGGAGGGAAGATGCACAATCTCACCATCGCACTTACGGCCACAGCCAACATCTCTGGGGTTGAAGTTCTTTGTGTGTTTTTAATGACTTCCTTAAAATCATACACCCACTGGAGGGGGATCCTGGGGCCACGGGCAGGGAAGGGTGGGCCCCTGCACCCGCTATGGGGCATGCTGCCGTCGCCCCTCTGAGCTCTCTGCCCCGGGTCACCAGACTCATCCCAGGACACGTGCTCTGCACAGGCCACTCTCCCACTCGCAGGCCCTCAGTGGCTGCCCTTTTCGTGGTCTGAGCCTGGCAAGCAAGCCTCTCAGGAAAGCGGCCCCTGGACACCTGCTCTGCCCTCTCCTGCCCAGATGCCCTCCATCGCAGGGCACTGCCTCTGAGTGCTTCTGCCACAGGCCACACCCCTTTCCTGCACAGGTAAGAGCACTCTTCCCTGGACCACCTGCCAGCCCTCCGCCTCCTTCCTCTATCAGGTCTGCAGTGCTCCCTCCTGCTGGAACCTCCATGCTCCAGACTTCTGTCCTCCAAGGTCAGCTCTGGGCCCCAAGGGCCAGCACGGGGCCAGGGTCAGCAGAGGCCGGCTCCTTCCTCCAGCCCATGGCTTCTCCACGGCAATGCTCAGAAAGAGGCCGAAGCCAGAGGCCCCAGGAGTCCCCAGACCCAGCGGGCCAGACTCCAAGCCAGCGGGGGCCCAGGTGGTCAGGGCTCCGCACACCACGCATGTGGGACCTCAGAGTTCACGTCTAACCTACCCGCCAAACGGCCCTCTGGCTCTGTCCTCTCTGTTCTGGGACTAGCTGACGGATGGCAGAGAAGTGGCCCGACCAGAGTCTGGGAACGGAGGTGAGTGAAACAGAGACCGGACCTCTGGCCTGAGCACTCCAGCGTCCCCTGAACCTGATCATGCCCACAGACGACAGCTTCCTGAGCAGCTCTCAGGTCCCTGAGGTTGTCTGCTGCATCCCCACTGATCCCCATTATCCAAGGCATGATGCAAAGCCACCTCCATCCAGACCTCTTCCAGGGCCCATATCAACCTTTTCCCTGCAAAGTCACCCTTCCCTCCTCTGCAGAACGCAAGTGAACTCAGCTGGAAAACCCCCCACCTCCTCCCAACCACCCAGGGGCTGATGGGCAAATACTTTCTGGCCAGTCCCAAGCTGCATCCCCCATGGGGGAAGATCCCCAGTGTCTGCAGCCCTTCCCTTGGTCCCGCCAGGCTGCCTCCACAGCTCATGGGAGTCCCAACCCACCCCTCCCCACGAGGCCTGGCCCTGAGTGCCCACAGAGGCTGGTAGGACTAGATGGGGGGGCACAGTGCTGGGGTATGGGTTCCCACTGACTTGCTCTCACTGTGTGACTGAAGGCAAGTCACCCTGCCTCTCTGGGCCTTGTTCTAGCACTCAGGGGAAAACACCTGTCCCCTGATGCTGGGCCCTTCCATGCGAGCATGGGCCCCTGGGCAGGTCACTGAGCCTCCGCGTGCCTCAGTCTCCTGCCCTGTACCCTGGGGAGCACAGTGGTGCACACTCCCGGGGATGCTCACACGTGCAGAGCCCTGAGCACAAAGCGGGCACGCAGTGAGCACTCAGCAAGAGGGTCCTCTCTGCCCATCCGCCCAGCGCAGAGGGAGGGGCTGTGGGGGATGCAGGAGGCCAAGGGGGGATCATTCCCACCCAGGGGTCCTGGGAACGCATGCAGCACAGGTGCAATTAGACGACACCCCCCATGCCGCATCTGAGGAGGAGCGGGACTGTGGCAGAGCCCAGCCGGGGTGGGAGGCCCACTTTCCAGGGAGGAAACTGAGCCCCAAGAGCCCAGCGCCAGCACTCTAGATGGCTGCTCTGCCCTGAGACGCACCGGTATATGTCCCTGACCCCAGCCCTCCCCAACCCAGGCCCCTGTGGGCAGCTGCTGGGAGCCAGAGGGCAAAAGATATCCAGGGCAATGTGGACTGGATGGGAGGCAGCGCTGCCCACAAGTGAGCCCAGCGCCGGCCCCAGGCCACACTCGCTCCCCAGCCCATCCAGCTGCACTTACAAAACACGGATTTGAAGATAAAATTATTCAGAACTGAGAATATCAGCTCCTAACGCGGGACCCTCTGGAGTCCTGGAGCCCAGCACAAACACCGGGGTATTCCTGGGGCACCTCCTGTGTGCCTGAAGGGACGGGAGGCACAGAGCCAAGTGGCCCCCAAACACCGTCAGGCATGCCCAAGAGGTGGACAGGGGGAGGCAGAGCCAGCCATGGCATGTGTACAGCCCATGCAACAAGTCAACGTGCGGACCTGAGTCCGAAAGTACTGAGAATGTGAAGATGGCAACAGCAGAGCATAAAGTCAAGTGTGAGACCCTTGTCAGCATGAAGCTTCATATCACCATGAAGGTCAAACAGCCGTAAGGCCGACAAGGAGAGGGGAAGCCCTAACTTGCATCCTACAGAGGAAGGAAGGCCTGTGGCCACAGGAAGGGCAGATCAGGTCCTTCGATGGAAAATCCAGGAGCAAAGGAAGCTTTGCAACCACCCGAGCCGGCCGGTCCTCCTCCCGACAGCCGCTTGTGCGGAGCGGAGGCATCGGCCCTGGGAAGGGCTGAATGTTTGAGGAACAGGACACCCTGGGAAGCTAAAAATACCAAGAAGAATAAACCAGAAGCTCATATCATCCAGCAGCATGTGCTACCCTCCCCGATAATTAGAGGACAGCTGTTTGCAATAAACAGACACATCACATTGCCCAGCGACAGGCTGGGGAGGGACATCTGATGACGACGTCGGACACACAGACAGTATGACCCAGTATCACAAGAAAACCAACAGCATGGAAGAAAGATGCCAAACAGAGCGACGGAGAGAAGCGAGTCCGGGAAAATGGCCCTGCAGACCCCTTGGCCAGCCAGCGGCATCATACTGAGGGCCCTCAGATTTCGACCATCATCACCAGGACCTAAACAGCGTTAAAACACAGACTCAGTGAGTCTAGGAAGGGGCTCCAAAAGTCATATCTCTGACAGGTGTCCAAGTGATGCTGATGCTGCGGGTCCAGGGTATCGAACCTTTGAGGACCACGGTATCGAACACAGGGCAGAATGATGGGGAAGGTAAACAGCTCTCTCCAAAAGGGAAGGCAGAGAAGGTGGTTGGGGACATCTGGGCAGCGCTTGCTTATTTCCTATCAGTAAGAATGTGGCCTGATGACACTCAGTCTGTTCCTAAAACAAGACTGGAAGCAGTTCCTTAAGTGACAACTCACAGACTGTGAGTATAAATTATTCTGAAAGACATCTGCAAACGCTGAGCATTAACGATTAGCAACATGGCAAGGACCAAGTGGATATAGCTCAGGGACACAAGGCTGTTCAGCATATGAAAGTCAATCACAGGACCAGAAAAAAAGGACAAAACCCACAGGATCATCTCAATAGAGGGAGAAGAAGCATTTGGCAAAACCCAACAAATACAAACACAAAAAGCCACATACTGTTGGATTCTATGTATATGAAATCCCAGGGTTTTATGGGCAGAAAAATAAGGCATGACCGCTGGTAGGAATGGGATTTCTCTTTGGGGAGATGAGATGTTCAGGAACAGGGTAGTGGAGGTGGCCGCTCAGGGTCATGAATATACAAACTATATAGAAAGCACCAGTAAAGTATACTTTACGAGGGTAGATTGTATGGTACGTGAATTATGTCTCCGTTTTTTAAAGAACTTGGCAGGACCTATTTTCCTTGGACAATGTTAATGGCAGCTCTGTGCTTCCCGAGATCATCGGACTCAAGCTCCCTCCTGTTCCATGTGGCAATCTCACTCGGGGATCTTTGGCTAATTAGTGTGTGTGATCTATTTCCATCCACTTCTAACCCACCAGGGGACTCTAAACGTCAAAGAACAGGAAGAGAGAGACCTTACAAAGCACAGAGCGAGTCCGCATGGCACCCACGGATCAATATCAGGTTGTTCTGGGAAAAAAACAGAGTGCACGACAATGAAAAGATGATTGTTTAAAAAAAAGAAGAAAGCAAAAAACCCAAACTCCCCAGAAGAGCTGACCAGAGGAATGGTAACAGCTAGAGAAGACAGACCCAGGGAGCTATGGACGGGGTTGGAGCAAAGAACATTTCTAGAGACCAGCAAGGACCAAGAAACAGGAATAGGGTGGGCAAGAGGAGATCTGGGTCTGGCACGTCTCTAAGGTAAGTCTGGAAGGGGAAACGGAGAGAGAAACCCCTGAAAAAAATAATGAAAAGAATATGCCTGTGTGTATTTACATAAACATGAATATATTATATACTATGTACCACATGTAGGCACAAGGATACATTGTACTACATGGTGTATGTACTGTGTGTACAGAGCATATTCTGGATCAGATCACGTGCTGTGTGTATACATACACACACCACGCCGCATTACAGATCATACGTTGTTTGTGTGTGTACAGTATGCATCATGTGTCACAGGCCGTCAGGGACGCAGAGGAGAACGCGCAGCCGCTGCAGGCATCCAGGCAGAGCTGATAAGCAGGCGGCTACCCGACAGCTGAGTCTGGAGCCCAGGGAAGAGGTCGTGGCTGGAGGTGGACTTGGGGTCACCACGGAGGGTGGCAGTGACTGCCCAGGCCAGTTTTGAGGGCAGCCTTCTCCTGAGGTACCCTTGGGGCTGCTGCTGCCCAGTCATGCCTGGGCCTCCCTCTGGAGGCCCCACGCTCAGCGTCCTCCTGCAGGGGGTGACCGAGGCCAGGACCCCCGCTCCTCCGCGGCTGCAGGAGGCTGTGTCCTCACCCAGCACAGGGCAGCCTGTGTCTTGGCTGATGGATGGCTGGCCAGTGAAATGAATGCCTGTGTTCTGCTCTGTGAACGAATCTCACCATGAGTCTGCAGGGGCTGGAGACACAGTACTTTCCTCCTCACTCTCCCTACTCCCCCTTGCTCCCCACTGCCCACGGGGAGGAAACAGCATCAGCAACGTGGCTCTGACCCAGCACAGCCCTCCCAGCGAGCCCGCCAGGTGCCTGCCAGAACGTACCTGTCCCGGAATCATGACAACCTGGTACGGAATGCACTTGGCAAGCCCTGACTCACCTGACCCTCCCAACGCTGGGACTAGCCCCACTCTGCCCACAAAGAAAGGGAGGTGCCAAAGGTACCTTAAATTTAGCTGGTCTGCAGAGCCAAGCTCATGCCCAGACCACGGACAGTGCCCAAAGCTCTCCCTCCTCTTCCCTCCTCTTCCCTCCTCTTCCCTCCTGGCTCTGGCTGCTGCTTCTCACCCCTCCCCGGCTTCAACAGTGCTGAGTCACATACTCAGACCGCCAAGGGGTGGGGGTGGGAAAAGGGTGGCCAGATGGGCCATGAGGGCAAGGCTGGGCTTGTCTTATGGCTACTGAGCATGAACCCAGGGAAGCAGCTGGAACCATGACCCCTTCTGAGCCCCTCCAGGATTCAGGGTGAAGGCAAGAGCAGGCCAAATGTCCCTCTGCAAATGGGGGCTGTGACAACTGGGGCATTGCCTCTGGACCTGCCCTGGGGGCCAGACTCAAGCCTGCCCTTCCTGGGAATGGGCTCGTAGCCCTGGGCCTTTCTTTAAGACCTGACTACTTTGCAGAGGCCCCAAACCCCACCTCCATCCTCCTGGGAATCAGGACATGAGCAAGCTGAGCTCCATGCTACCACCAGATGCAGGACCTCGGGCAAGATGCAGCTTCTGTAAGACTGGCGTTCTTCAACTGTAGGATGAACAGCCACCGCTAGTGTGTCCATTTCACAGGATGGCTTTGGGCATGGGGAGCACCCCAAGCCAAGGGGACAGGGGAGGGGCTCAAGGGAAGCAGCTATGGGCACGACACCAGCACCGAGCCAGCTGACACCAAGATGGCCCTTCTCTTTGGCTGGGCTGGGACCATCTCAAGGAACACCTCCTGAGCGGATGGTCTGCCCAGCCCATGAGTGAGGAACAACAGGTCCCAGAGATGAGGAAGAGGTGCTCTATGGGATGGGAGGAGGGACAGGAAGAACTAGCCTGGGGACAAGCCACCTAGAGGTTAGCCCCTGGGGCCCCAGGTGGGGTTCTAGGTCTGCTTCCTGAGTGACCTCAATCCAACACAGCCCTCTGATTATACGGCCTTCCCGCTAAGCCACCTGTTCCACCTGCCCCTCAAGGCCTGGCTCTATAGCTTCGTTGTCAGGAACCCTTCCTTCCCTGACCCCTCCCCCAGGGCCCAGCGACCCTCTACCCAAGCCCGATCCCCTTACATCTTGTCTTGTGACACCATCACAAGTAGCAGCCCCGGGTGGACCCCTTGGTTCTGTCTACCAAACGCTTGTACACAGTAGGTGCTCAACAAACACTCAGTTAGTGATGCGAAATGGACAAATGGGCAGGATGCCTCAGAGGACAGGCCTGCTCTGCAGACAAGCGCCTCCATGAAAAGCCCCATGGATTAACCCCAGCCACACACCCCTTCTTCAACCACTCAGCCGACAGGAGTTAAGGTCCGCCCTGCTCCCCTTTCTGGGTCCTTCCCAGAGGCTCCTCCACTCGCCACCCCAGCTTAACTTGGTCTGTGGAACTCGCTCCCTGGCTCCTGCCCCCAGGAATGCATGCCTCTGGGTGAGGTCATCCCATAGGCAAGGGAAGCTTGGCACAGAAAGCCCCGCATGAGAGCCAGTGGGGGTTCCCGCAGGGCATGGCATTCTCAGACCGTAGATGAAGGTGGAGGAGGTACCCAGAGAGACATGTGACTCTTGTAGAAGCCCCCAGTTCTAGCCCCATTGCCCGTACCCCGTTCCCCCTGCAGCACGAAGCAGAGCCTCACCCTGGTGTTCCTCCAGCTTCCCCATGGTCTCCATCTGCTCCGCCAGGTCGTTGGAGTTCCACTGGCTCATCCCTATGAGGATGGTGCTCTTCCCTTCAGCCACCTCCTCTGTGGGCGGAAGCAGAGACGGGCATGAGCACAGGCCGCGTCCAGGTGACCCTACCTGCGGAGACAGACTTCTGCTACTGAAGGGCTCTGCACCTGTAGACTACGACACTTCCCAGAAGATTCCACCATGGGTAGGCATGGCCGCTGCACCCTACAGGGCCCCCACAGGCCGCGGCCAAAGAAAGGAACAAGGGGATGGTCATGGGAGAGGCTGAAAACCCCATTCATGTCTCCATTCCTGCTACCAAGAGTGGCATTTCCTGAAAGGAAATGTGTTTGGAAGGAAGAGAAAAGCCATGCCCCCTGCTCACAGTTTTTCTTTGGGTAGGTTGCTTGACTTCTCCGAGCCTCAGTTTTCCCATCAGAAAAATGGGTGTGGCAAAGGTCCACCCCGCAGAGCTGCTGTGAAGACTCAACAAGGTAATGGGGTGAAGGTCTCAGTGCATGGCGGTTCTGGGTGATAAAGACAGTATGATTATTCTTCTGTGTGAGAAGGGGGTTGCCACCAGTATCTGGGGTTGGAGTGGGGCAGGAGCAGTTCTGCTGTACCTGAGAGGGCAGAACACATCAGCTCTGAGCAGGCCTTGGCTCTCACGTCACACTTAGGAACCCAGTAATACCTCCACCCTCCCCGACACCCCTCTCAACCCCGTCTCTATCCATGCCCTTCCCCAGAAGAGCTCAGGGATTACTCCGAAGGAGTTGGTGGGGCCACATTCCCAAGCACAGTGAGCACCGGCCCCTGGGTCCCACATCCGCTGCGCACTCCTCTGGTACAGCCCCAGTCCCAGAGAGGGGCGTGTCCTCCAGACCCAGCCCACAGGCACCCCCTGGCCCTGCTGTCCAAGGGGCTGGGCCTGCCTGCAAAGAGCCCTGGGCTGTCTCTCATGGGGCAGACACTAACAGGTCAGTGAGGACGATCGTTAGGCTCATGACAGGCGACAAGACCCATTTCATGGCCAAAGACAGAAATATGGGAACTGTCCAGAGTCCTGACTGTTCCGGTGCTCAGCACTCCCAACCACACCTCCCACTCACTTAATCCTCGGAAGGATACTAGAAAGGCAACGATCCTCCTCGCCATTCCTGTTTTGGAGGAAAGTGAAGCACAGAGCAATTCAGGACCTTGCCTCCGGCTAGAATCAGGATTTAAACCCAGCTGTACTGTTCCAAGAGCCCTCCAACCCTGACGGCCTGTCCTGGATGTCCAGTGTCGCTGCCCAGCCCCCAGCCAGGCACCACACAAGCGCCCCGACCACTCCCCACAGGCGCTGTGCTCCACGCACACGTCTACACCTGTGGGCAGCACTGTGTTCTGGGCAGACCCCAGGCCGAATTTCAGTTCAGACTCTGCCCCATGGGTCCCTCAGCTCTTCCTGTCCTCAGATCTCTTCCACGGGGCTGTGGCTCGACAGCCCTTCCCAGCAAGCCATCCCAAGGACAGCGGATGACACCTGAAACCTGCAAAGCTTCGGGGGCCCACGCACGGTCAGAAGGTGTAGCCCAGGGGTGGTAGGCTGGGGGAAGCAGCACCGCCAAGGGGTTAAAACCTCAGCTCTGGGGTTCCAAGGATTCTTTTCAACCCTGGACGCACTATCTGCTGGCTCTCAGACCTCGAATGGTAATGTGTGTATACTAACCTCAGTCTCTCTCACTATAAAACCACATCATGGTGTCAGGGACTACCCTGGGGTTAGACGAGATCAGGAAGATAAGGTGTCCATGGGCTTGAGGACCACAGGGCACGATGCAGGCCTAGAGAACAGCCCATGAAGACAATAGCACATAGATAGTCCCATGGGGTTTGTACAAGGTGGTCAGAGTTGCAGAGACCCACGCCCCGGGGCTCAGCGCAGAGGATCCCCTCCTCTCCAGGTCCACTGCCTTATCTGGGATGTGTACAAAATGGTCAGAGCCCCAGAGACCCCCCCTCGTGGCTTAGCATGGAGGATCCCCTCCTCTCCAGGTCCACTGCCTTATCTGGGGTATGTGTGAGGTGGTCAGAACCCCAGGGACACCCCCGGGGCTCAGTGTGGAGGATTCCCTCCTCTCCTGGTCCACTGCCCCTTGATCTCTCCTTCCAACAAGTGCATCATCCTCACAGGCTCGCAGCCATGTCCCTGTGCTTGGTGTCAGCCCACCCCAAGCAGCTCCGCTCTCACCTGCACCCCCTCTTGGCTCCCCCCATTGTTCTCAGACTGAGGCAGTCTCTGCCACACTGTCCCCCACCACCCAGGGCAGGCCTCACTCTAGCCACGTGCTCAGATCCTGCTCCCTCGCTCCCTGGGCTCAGGAGCTCTCCATCCCCGTTGGGTTCTTGCTGTTCTTCCTTCTCCCACTGGATCTCTCCCTCAACAATCCCTGGTTCATTCCTGGGGAGCCGCCCTCCCTCCCTCTGCTTTCAGCAATCTTCCATGGCCTTATGCTCTCTGCCCCCCAAACACCCCTCGACCCACACTCTCCCCCTCCCTGGACCTCCCCCCTGCCTGCTCTCAACACTCAACTCAAATTCTGGCAACAGTGGGCTCCTCCCCGAGAGGAAGCACACACACACACACTCGCACCAGAAGCCCCGTGGCTGCTCTGTCTGCTTTGCATCCCCTTGTGGGGGTATGTGTCTCTTGGCAGGGCACACAGAAGCCATGAAGAGCTGGTTGGATGAATGTCCTGGTTATTGATTTTGCATTTTGACTTCTGGAGGTTGCTCCCTATGTGCTAACCATCACTGCCTATGACCTCCAGGGTACATGGTTTTTGCACCTACTTCACCCCCATGGAGCCCCAGTCCCTGCCCAGATGGGTGCTGGCACCACAACCCCAGCCCCGACCCCAGACAGACTCGGACCCCAACCTGAGCCTGGGTCCTCACATCCTACTCACAGCCCCCGCTTCTTCCCACCCCAGGACCTCAGGACCTCAGCGAGACTCCTTGTCCCACACAGGGAGGCGTGTCCACCTCCAGCCTATGGTCACCCCCTTTTGTGGTCACCAACACCTAGCCCCTGCTCTGCCTGACTCCTTTAGTCGCCTTGAGTGACCCTGAGCAAGCTTCCCAAGCCTCTGGCCTCAGTTTCCCAGCCTAGAAATTGGGGTAGCAGTGTTGAGCTCAAAGACCAACTCTGACACAGGCTTAAGCCACAGCGCCTCCCAGTCCCCCTGGGTTTGTGCTCGCAGTGCACCCCAACCCTCTAGACTGGACTGCAGCCCCCATGACTCCTGTGCCTGACAGCAGGGAGACACCTCCTCTAGGTCTGGGAATCTGGACTCCAGCACCCAGCCTACAGGCCCATGGGCACCAGCCACGTGAGGTCCCAGGCTTGCGGCCGTGGCCCATGGAGCTGGCCTGGGTGCTCACCCTGCTCCACTCTCCTGTCCCCACTGCCTCCCATACTGTACACACACTGCCAGAGCCCCCCACCCAGAGCCCAAACGTCTCCCCTACACTACCAGAGGGAGGGTCTCTCGCCCCGCCAGGGAAACCCCCGTGTGGGGCCCACAGACTGGAGGAGGGAAGAAGGTCCAATTTCAGTAATAAGTCAAAGAAAGGGACCTAACCCCCCTATATTGAGCTTCTGGGTTCCAGCCCCTCCACCCCACCTTGGTGTGGCCTGTTTCCCCATCAGAACACTGAGGAGGAGAACATAGCATTCCAGGGGCCTGCTCAGCACGAACACCCAGCCATGTGATTCCCCCATGGCTGGAGGACACAGGGTCCCACTGGGGGAGAAGATGGAGACCTCATGGGGGGGGCAGGGCTCAGCCTGGAGGGAGGATGGGGTCAGGGAGGGTACCCTTGACTCCCAGTTCCCCATAGCCTGGCCCCGAGGCTGAGAGCTGCTGGGGCACCTGGCCCAACATGGGGCAGCAGAGGATGGCTTCACCTATCATTCCTTGCTTGAGCTTAGGAAACTCTAACGGACTCGACCAGGGGACTGCATGGAGCATACAGGAGGAGGGGAGGGGGCAGCCCAGAAGTAAGGGGGCCTCCGCAGCCTGTGGGGCAGCCCCTGTGGCTAAGGGCTGGGCTGCTAGGCAGTGGGGAGCAGACAACAGGGCTCCTGGGGAGAGGAGAAGGGAGGGGAGGGGAGAGTCTGCAGCCTGGGGGGGGCAGGGAGGCACAGCCAGCAGGGTGGGGGTGGGGAAGCAGGTGAGCAGGCCTGACCCGCCCACCCACAGTGCCTCCTGCCACAGGCTGTCCCAGTCATCCAGGAATGCCGGCCTAATGAACTGCAAAGTATTTGGAATACAAGCGTTCTAAGCATCAAAATAGGGACATTGCTGTCGTCACATTGAAGGCTAGTTTTCCCAGCAGCCATTCCAGGCAGACACCAATGGGGGACAACAAATGAGTCCCAGCAGGGCAGTTCAGGGGTGGTCTCACGGCCAAGCCTCCCCCTGTCCAGCTGGGCATCATGGAAGGCACTGGAATTGGACATACCCATTTTCTGGAGGCATGGAACTCACAGAGAAACTGAGACTGGGAGAAGATCAATGGCATGGCTAAGACCATGTCTTGGGTCCAGATGTCTTCCTAGCACAGTTTGTCTTTCAAGACCCTGTTTTGCCAGGCATTTCAAAACCAGCCATCCCAGGAGTGAGCTGACCCCCTAGATATGCTGCCTTCTCAAGGGGCCAAACTCTCCAGTGAGGACCGGGTGCCCCAGGTGTGGGAGGAGGCCCTTCCCAGGCCAGGCAAGTGTGACCACAGGGTCTCTCCAGAATTCTGGACAGACTCCGCCGCCCACCAGCACCTACCATGTCCTGTGTCTGCAAGGCTCCTTGCCCTCGTCCCTCATCACCGTGGAGAGGACGCTATGGGCCTCCCCACCCCAAGTCCATCAGGGACCCACCTGAGCACCTGGTGTATTTTACTTGCGGCATCCTTCCCCTTCGGGAGTGTGTCTTTCCCGGGTCACTGGAGCATACGGCCTGTCCCACCAAACCACAAGCCTGAGAGGGGCAATGCCCATGCCCAGCGGGTTCTGCAGCACAGCGAGCACCTCACACGGCTCCCGAGCTAGACCCAGAGAGCAGAAGGGTGAAGGCAGAGTCCCTGCCCGGGTACTGTGAAGTTTGGGACACGGTGTCACAGGAGGGAGAGACACTAACCCCCAACAGGGATCCTCTTCCTGGGGCTTCTGGGAGGGCCATTTAGCCTATGACAGGCCGACAGGGTCCACTCACCTCTGGCATCAAAGAATTCATCGTCTGAGCTCTCCACAGAGTCGCTGAGGATGTTTCGAAGGCGCCAGGGGGCACCGCCGCCCGGGGAAGGGCCACCTACCAGAGGGAACACGCCCATTACCCCAGCCTGAGACCGTGCCCGGTGTGAGGCAGGTAACCCTGTGTCCCCACACCAGGGCCGGCCACCACCCCACGCCCCTCAGTCAGTGCCCAGCGCCTCGCGAGCCAGCCGGACTCAACACTTAGACTGGGCCCCCAAGCCCTCTCCAACAGGCCGCAGCAGGGCAGGAGCGAGCGAGCCCCAAAATCAAAACTAGAGGCCGACAAGGCATACCGCCAAGGCGGCTAGGTGCACAACACGCGGTGGGCCGTGCTGCGTGGGCGCACAGTCTCTCCCCGCGGGAAGGGGGCTCTGTTCACTGTGGCCTCCCAAAGGCACCACCACCTGCTCAAAATGGGACACCCACGTCGGCGGAGCTGGGGAGGAAGGCCCAGAAAGTCATGGCAGGTCGTGTTCACATCTTCCCACAGGCCGCATCCTTCTGGCCATGCCTGCGGCGGGAGGAGGCCAACACCCACACCGCGCTTGCTGGCCGGATGCTGGCCTCCAGCTCAGACATGCACACCCCAGCGGAGAGGGGGCTGGTCTGAGCTCTGCCCATGGCTCGGCCACCATGTGGCCATCCTGTCTCCATGCCACAGCCTTGGTTCTGCCCTGGAAAGTCTCGACAACCATCCGCCCTGGGCTCGAAGGATCGGAGGAGGGCAGGCTCAGTGTCTGCCTCTCAAAAGGCCCAGAGATGCGGCCACTGGGTCCACACCAGGCAGGATGGGTGCTGGTGGCCCTCAGGGGCAGGCAAGGGCACACTCAGGACGTGGCCTCCTCCTCCCACGCCTGGCTGATCCAGCAGCCCCTCTCTGAGCTCCTTCCACAGGCCCCGGGCACTCACACCCTCTGCATGCCCCCCCACCTGTGAATGAGCAAGGATTGCAGGTGGGGTAGATCCGTCCAAACTAAAACCATGATGGTGCTGGGAGAAACTTGCCCCAGTCATTTTTCTGAGGAAGTCATCAGGGAGTGGTTAGCCGTCGTGTCCAGCAACACCGGAGCCTGGAAGGTGGCCCGGCGTCCACACGGGGATGGACTGAATGATGCAGCCATAACTGGGGGGCAGACATGAAAGGATGCCCACTGGGTGCAGCTGGGAGGGAGAAAGGCAGGAAGGTCCCAGAACAGTAGGCTCCTTCGGACTATGTTTGGAAAATACGCTTCTGCCTGCAACCAGAGGATTCAAGTGGCATGCTGGTCAAATGCTCAGGTCTGAGGAGGGATGGGCCTGGATCCAAGCTCAGGCCACGGCCCAGAGAAGCTATGGGAGGGAGGGTGAGCACCCCAGCCCCCTGCGCCTCAGTTTCCCCAGCTGTAAGGTGAGGACAGCTCACACCTGCCCAGGCAGGGTGCCAACCTCAAACTAGGGCATCGGAGCACTCGTGAGCACACAGCGAGCATCCGCGAAAGAGATGATCATAAATCTATGTCCAGCTGCACCCCCGTGCCCGCGAGGACACGCACCAAGATGCCACAGACGTTGTTCCTACAGAGCGGATCTGGTGGGAGGTGGCAGGGAAGACGCAGTTTCTACACCGCTCACATGGTTCAGGCGACAACTAATTTCCTAAATCATCCTATTTTATCCATTCAAAGAGGCGCATGTTTTCATACTTTCACATCTTCGAAACTGGGGTGCATGGCCCGTCCAGGCACGTGGTCCCTCCCGGCGGCGGCTATGCACGTTTGCTCGCACACGGCCTTTCAGGAAACACTCGGGATTTTTCTTTCAGCAAACTTTCTTACAGGCTTCCTAATCACATCCTCTTTCCTGCAGCTGAACCCACTGTAGCCCCATGGCTCATCACGCCGACAAAGCACGGAATGAGTGTTCTGTGACCCTAACTGGTCACCGGCAGTCACCACAGCAACTTAGATTCGAGGTACAACACCGCGCACACAGGGCTGGCCGTCCCGGGGCGTCATGTGTCCGGGGAGACCCATATTCCTAGAAAAGCGCTATCCCTGCCTCAGTTTTCCCATCTGCACATTGAAGAACATGATGGCAACTGTCCCTTTCCGGTTCTGAGCGATGATGGAGGAGCCTGGCAGCCCCAACCAACTGTGCCAAATACAAGACCAATACACAGAAGTCAGCCACACCCCTAAGGGTTGTCAACGAAGAACCAGAGTTTGAAATTTAAGAAGCAATACCATTTACAAATCTCATCAAAAAATAAACACAAAAAGAGGTGCTTCAGTATAAATCAAACATGTATAGAGATTTCCATGATTCAGAAAGTACAGTCATTTACAATTCTTGCTGAATTTACATTAATTTATACGTGTTCCCAGTCAGCACTACTATAGGTATAAAACTACCCTACATGCTAGATTAATATGCAAATATCCTTGCTGTGCACGTCCATTCTGTTCCCACGAGGCGAGAGCCTGGGTGGTCAGTGAGTCCTACTGCCCCTGGTACTTGGCCCCTGAGTGCTGGGTGAGCACAGCAGGCCCATTGGAGGCTTTACTGGAGTCTGCCTGGTTCTTGAGCTTGAATGGCGAAGGCTCCAGAATCTGTAGGCTCGTGCATCACCCCAACCCACATCCTTCCCTTCCAGCCACCATCCCCCTAGGTCACTGCCACGCCGATGACATGTGTGACAGGCTCGCCTTCATGGGGGTCCCTGATGGAGGGAATGCAAGCTGGGCTGGCTCCATCTTGGGGAGACGTTCACCCCACTAGATATGTGCAGAGATGGAAGGGGAGCCCAGTGTCAAAGAGGGCTGCCCACCCCCAGGGACCGTGCCAGGGGCTGGGGGCACCATGGCAAACAAGCAAGGGAGGGTGGGGAACCTCGCCAAGTTCACACTCCGTGAGGGGATGGGGGGGGCAGAGCTGGGGCAAGTAACTGACAAAGATAATTTCAGCAGCACAAAGTGACGAGGAGAAAATAGGATTCCTCCCTCCTACCTGTGCCAAGCCCCCTTCCCCACACATCTGACAGTGGAGTCACAGCCTGAAGGACAGACCAACACGGATTCAAGTTACACACGCTGAGTCACACCTATGCCTCCCCTTTCGAACAGACTCCTCTATAGACAAACTCTATATTTGAATTTCTTTTCAAAGGCATACTTCATCGTGTTTACTGTTATCCTCCTTGTTTTCAAAATGTGTTCCTGCATCGGTTTTTTAAGAATGTGCTCTATGTTTGTTCAGAGGTGCTATAAATCCTGCCCACCTCCCAGGAAGGGGCTGCCCCAAACAATCTCTGGGAAGGGTGTGCACAGGGTCTCCACTGTCTCCACTTCAAGAAACAGGAAGCTATGAGAGTGAGTGATGCGGAGCAGCCACCACCCATTTCTGTGTGCGGGGTGGGCCCTTCCTCTCTCCCTCGGACAGACTTTTTAACAAGGTCATCTTTAACAAAGGGGCACAGTGGTGGGATGACTGGGAGGGTGTGAGAGGCCTTCCGATACAGGTGTCCACCGGTGAGAAGGAGCCAGATACACCGAGCGCGTGTGCGTGGGTGTATACACAATCTTGCACACGTGCGTGTGGGCTGCGCCAGCAGAGTGCATGCAAGGGACCCGCCCTACAGCTGAGGATGTGGGCAGCCATTTGCTCGAGGTCACAAAGCCATTAAGTGAGGGAGGCGGCACCGGAAGCCAGACCCCCCAATGTGCCCACCCACTCTGCAAGTCAGTGTCTGTGTAGACATGTGAACATGTGCCTACGCTCCTCCCAAAGCGTCTCTCCCTTCCTGAGCCTGTCCTGAAGACACACCCAAGCACAGAGACTCCCACATAACCCCTCCCCATCTCTGTGCCTCACACACAGCCCAGCTTGCAGGCCCGGGTAGAAACTTAGCAGAAGCATTAGCACGGGGGCCATGGAGCGACACCAACCTGGGCTCCCGCTACCACTTACGGGCCCATGACAGAGGCATGTTAACCTCGTGGGGCCTCATGTGTGTCATCTGTGAGATGAGCGTTAAGATGGGCACCCCAGCTACAACCTCACTATTAGGAATTCAGCATAGACTGCCCCCCGTAGGGTCCAGTACCCTGGCACCCATCAGTCACAGGACTGAACTGTAGACAGGGCTTTTGCAGGAAGCCCCCTAAGGCCACAGACCCATCTGTGTCCTCCAAGGCCCACCTCCATCCTCTGGCCGACTCCCCTTCTGTCCCAGCTCCTCCACCACACTTACCTACAGCTCTAAATTGGGACAAAAGAGAAAGGGGGAAACCTATCCTCTCAATCCAGAGGGAAGCAGAGGATCCTTTGCTCCCATGATGCCCTCACCCCCACCAGGGCTCCAAGCCAGGGGGCCTTGTTCACTCTCTCCTCCCTGCCCGCCCACCACTGCCTCAGGTCCAATACAGTCTTGTCATGGGCCTGGGCCTCCTCAGTACGGGCACAGCTGGGGGTCCTAGCTCAGACCACCAGCTGCACCTGTGCTCCTTCCCCACTTGGGCTGGCTCCTAGGGACACAGCAATGGAGGGATAAATGGATGGAAGTCACACAGGGATGCTCGGCCCCACGCAAGGACTCGTCCCCCAAGGTGGCCCCAACCTGAGCTCAGGAGCCCAGCCTGAGGGGAAAGGCACTGGCCGGCTCTCCTGGGGCCAGGCCAAGGGCCAGATGGCACCCTGGGGGGAAGGAGCTAAGGAAAGAGCTGACCTGGATTGGTCCCTGCCTGTGGGACACAGCCTCGGGGCCCAGCCTCCCAGGAGCCTGGGACAGATGAAGGTAGCCCAGCCACTGGGCTTAAGGCCAACTCTGCACCCCACAGTGTGGACAGCACATCCTGCAGGCAGGGGTTCTGTAGGTTGGAGGGCCTGAAAAGCTTCCTGGGGATGGGGTCCCAGCTGAGCCTTAAGGGAAGGGTATGCAGGATGGGAGGGAGGAGCAACACAGCTCAGAGCAATCAGGCCATATCTGCGAGATGCTGGATCAAGAACCTTCTCCTGCAGAATGGGACGTCTGGCTCATCAGAGCAAGGAGGGAACCTGGGCATCGGCGGTGATGGCCACACTCTGCAGGAGTTCAAGTAACACCTGCCAACTCCCACAGCTCCAGGGAGCCTCAAGCGCCTCTGAGTGGCCGGGGAGGGCTGGCTGGCACGGGGCCTGCCGCTAGGCCCTGCCTGAGGTTGGACCCGAAGCCCCAGCTAGCGTGCTATATCCAAGCAGTGTGTGCCTCTGGCAGAAGAGTGGTCTTCTGTGGCTCACTGAGGCCCCCTGTCCCCATTCCCTGTGCTTCTATCACACACACACAGAGCCCGCAGCCTACACGCAGCTCACACGCACCCACCCCCATACACACAGCTTCATACCCAGTCTCACGACACAGCCAGAATCCCAGCTCACTGCTCCTCTGCTCTGGCCTGCGCTCCCAGGAGTCCATAGGCAGGACCTGGAGTGGGACTCAAGGGTCTGGTCGCAGCCCCCACCTCCGCCCTCTGTCCCAGAGCCCGGCCTCCCACCTCAATCGGCAGGACATGAACCTCTCCCTGGAGGCGGGTTCAAATCCCAGGCCTGCCTCCCAGTCATTCGCTGGGCATCTCAGTAACTGTCCCTACCCAAACTGTGCCTCAGTTTCCTGCTCTATGACCTTTAGGTGACAGGAGCACTTATAGTGGGCGGCTATGAGGACCGCATGAGTAAGTACCTGGAACTGGCTTAGCACCGTGCCCAGCACCCATAGGCATTTGTTACACAGGCTCCCCCCACAGGCGGTCCTGCCCCCCCCATACCGGCGCAGGTCCCTATCCCCCAGACTCTGAGCTTGCCAAGGCTAGGACCCGCTCTCTCTGTACCTGCCAGCCTGGGCTCCTGCAGCCCACCACCTCTAGGAGGCTCCTGGACCATGCTCCTGTTTGCACCCCCACCCCCAATTCCCAGCCATGCTTGAGGATCAGCCGCGAGCTTTCCAGGCCGAGGCTGGTTTGGAGCCTGCCTCCTTGATGCTCCCCAGACATCCTTCTCCTGGGCCCATCAGAGCACCTCTGCAGCCTGGGCCCAGGCCTGCCTGGCCCTCTGGGCAGTAGGTTCCCTAGGGCACACTCTTGGTGGGAACCGCACAGGCCTACAGCCCCTTCCAGCCCAGAGCTGGACACCGAGGAAGCCCTTGTTCAGCTTGGCATGGCCCACTCCAGGGGCGGCCCTCTCGGGGGAGCATCCCACCACACCTAGTCAGGATGAGTCCAGGGACCAGGCCAGTCCAGGGCCCACCTGCCCGTGCTCAGCCCTCATGAGTGTGGGGCCACCAGGGAGGAATGGGAGACCAAGAGAAGCCAGGAGAAGCCCTTGAAGGAAAGCAATGCAGGTTGGGGGTTGGTTGCTATGGAAACATGTCCTAACTGCTTCCCAAACTGCTATTCACGCGCCACTGATGAGCTTATGGGCTGGGCTGTTTCTGGGAGCCATGCAAAGCCCTGGGAGGGCCTGTCTGCTGGGGCTCTTAGCACCTGAAGCCCAGGCCCTGGACAACCCAGAGGGAATCCAGCTCCTGGGGGACCAGGCGGCTCCAGGAGTCCGGGTGTGGGCTCCAGGTTGCAGAATGACCCTGAGACCAGCCACAGCCCAACCCTGGCCCTGACCACAGCTGGTGCCTGGTGTCACACCCCAGGGCACACGGCAGGCCACGGCCCCCCTCTCCAGCCACACAGGGCATGGCCCCGCTGCAGACCCCATGGCAAATTGGGCACTAGCACCAGCTGCCACCTTCCTCTGACCCGGGCACGATGTGGGGGCACAGCCTCTGCCAACACAGACTTCCGTGCAGTGCCTCGCACAGCTGCCGGGGGCCCGCGTGGCCTATAAGGCCGGCGAGGAAGGACCGTGGACCCCACCTGCAGCTGAGCACGGAGGCACCCCCAGGAGAGCGCCAGCCTGCCCGCTGTCCCACCCCCATCCCCAGACACAGGCAGCAGGTGGATTAGGACCCCAGGCACAGGACACATTTGGCCCAACCAGTGACTGAGACAAAATCTGCTTTTTGAAGACCTTCTGTTGGCTCATAAATAGACCCCAGAAATGCCCATTAATTACAGTATTTAGGAGATAATTGGTGAGTAATGGCTTTGGCTACCTATGGTATTTTCATCAGCCCTGCCAGTCTGGCTCCCAAGGGTTCTGAGCTGTTGGAAGCAAACCTCTGTGGACGCACCCGTTGTCCCGCCAGACTTCTGCTCCACAAGGAAGAAGCTTTGTCCTGCTGTGAAACGGAGCTCCCACAGCGCCCGCCAAGGTGCCACGGACGGCTCTGCCGCCTGTAGGCTGCTCAGGAGGGCAGTGGAGGCGGGGGCCCCAGCTAGGATGGGGGCCCCTGCCAGTCCCCCAGGAGCCCCTGTGGCGAGTAGGGTACAGAGTCTGTGGAGGAAACTGCAGAACACCCACCTCCAGGAGCCGGGCCCATTGTGCTGACAGCACCAGGGCTACCATCGGCCTACAGCCAGGGCAGCGAGGGCCAAGGTGACCGCACATGGGCCATTTTACTACCTGCCGTGCCGAGACTGCTCCCAAGCAGGGGTGAGGCCTCAGGTCGCCTCCAGCCCCCCAGGCTCCCCACCTGGTGCCAATTCACAGCCCAGGAGCTGCTGCGGGCCAGGACCCTGGAAGCTGGGGCAGTGGGATACTTCCATGGTACAAGAAGGGGACAGAGAGACAGCCAGGGACAAAGACACACGCACATACTGGACAGCAATGGGAAGGCCGAGAATAGCTCTTTTTGCCACCAAGGATGACTCCAGAGTTGCTCAACTGGGACCAGCCTCCCAGGGAGGGACATGGGTGAGGACGGGAAAAGGAAGCCTCAGGCCATGGCCTGGCAGAGGCGTCCGAGGAGGGGGACACTGATTGGCAGGCCATGCAGCGGTCCAGAGACGGCCAGAGGTGTGCGAGCGGGGATGGGGAGCCGCAGATGCTCCACACCCCGAGTCCTGCACCCTGCGGACTGTCCCTGTGCCGAAGCCGCACAGGAGGGGACGGGCGTTGGCAGCAGGCCGCTCAGAAGACTCCACTTCCAGACGGTGCCCGGCGGGTTTCCATTTTTGCTCCAACCCTTGTTTGGCATCTGGTCTAAGAGATGGCTACTTTCCTCCCCTCCAGAATAACAGGTCACCCAGGAAGGGGACCGCCTCTTCGCTGGCCTCCCCCACGCAGTTCTGCAAACAAGCAGGTGACCCTCTCCAAGGAACACAGTCTCCAGACTCCCCGGGGCTCCCATCTGTGCTCCGCTGCTCACCGGCCTGGGAAAGAGCCACACCAAGAAGCTGAGAGCACAGCTTACTGGCCAGGAACCCAGGTTTCCGGGGTCCCACGCAGCAGCATCTGCCCTCTGCCAGCCCTGGCCACACACACTGACCCCCTGCCCACAGCCATAAAGCCTTCCCCCGGGGCCTGAAGTCGCCCCATGGACAGGCTATCCCCAGCCTCAGAGTGAACCTCATAAACACAACCCTGAGGCCAGCCTGGAGGCGGTGGGGCGGGAGCCATGGCAGGGACCCAGCTGCCGCCCCAGAGCCGCTGACAGGTGGGAGGCGCCCCCCACCAACGTGTACCCACCATGAGGATTTTGGCCACCTACGTGGGCAGGTGGGCGGGCGTGGGACCCTGGAGGTGGCGTCTATCTCCGGAGTGACTCACTAAGGCTCCATTCCTTTGCAAAAGGGGGTGCAATTTAGCATTTTCTTTCTGTTTAGAAAATGAGAATTTTAAAGCCGGGAGTAGAGAGGATTTGAGGGCGTGTGGGGGGAGCTGGGATCTCATGTGATTTCCAAGCTCACTTGTTATGTGCTCTGGGGCCCCCTCCCACCCCAGGCGTTGGGATGCGATCGGCCACCCCCTCCCCAGCCTGGCTGCAGATCTGGTGACCCCCCAGGGCACTCAGGCTCTCTGTGCCAGGCTGTCCCCACCATCCCTCTGAGGCCCCTGTGGGGCAGGAGAGCAGGGAGGAGACAGACCCCCCCAGGGTACAAGCCAACAGGGAGGGTGCTGAGAAAGAAGAAAGACCAGTGTTAAAGCTACAGCAAATTTAAAGCCGGTCCTGGCCCCTAGGGCTCTTTCCCTTCCTTTCCTGGACCCCCTACCCTTAAGGAAACTGAGGCCCAGAGGGGCAGGTCAAGGTTAAGCACTGACCAGTCCTGAATCCTACTTCCAGCCCAGCCTCTGACTTCATGGGATTCTAGAATGAGACACTTCATCCTCCTGGGGCTCAGTTTCCTCATCCACAAAATGGGAGTGACACTGAGCCTCAGCTGGAGAGATGCTATCCATCTAGCAGGTAGGAAACAGGTGACATCAGGAGCCTGGGTGCCTCCATCCCTACACCCAGAGCCCACCAGAATATCCCACTCCCCACAGAGTGTTCATACCCCTGTTCTTGAAGATGAGGACCTCAGAAGAAGGTCCCGTGCCCTCCTCTTGGTCTCCATCTCCTATCCTAACTCACAGGTGTGACTGGAACCCTCCCGTCATAGGAAGAAGTCTGCAAACAAACGTCACACCCTCTGGCCAGTCGGATGCAGACTCAGCCCCAGCAAGGGGGCACTAGCCATGGGCTCGCACTCCGTGTCCCGCGAGAAGACTCCCAAATACCTGCCAGGTAGACAGCGGCCTCCTGCTAGGACAGGGGCTCCAAGGCCCAGGGCCACAGGCCTGAGATGAGACTCAAGGACCCAGCACCTGCACAGCCCAGGCTGAGAGGCAGCAGAGGGCCTCTGGCGGCGGCCTGCCAGACCCACCAGCCCTGCTGCTGTGATGGGTGGCTCGGGGCAATGACAACACACTTCCCCAAAGTGCTGAGAGTCCCTTGCTTCCTCTGGGAGATCCGGTCCCTGGAGGACCAGGTCCCTACCAGCTCCAGCCCACAGGCTCCTCCCCTCAGAGCTGGGCCAGTCCAAGGGAACAAATAAACTGGTTCCTCCAGCTGCACAGCCCAACCCTGCCCTTCGGAGAGAGGTCCTAAACGCTGGGGCACTGTGGGGCAGGAAGCAGCCCTTCCCCACAGAGCCAGGCTGGTCTCACCCACATCTCCCCTGGCAGAGGGGCTGCTCAAAACCCAAACCTGCCACTCAGCCCCATCCTCCACGCTGCTCTCCATCCTGAGTTCTTTCCACTCCCCCCAACACCCCTCCCCAACCTCACCCTACTGCGCCCATCCACTCCCACTGTACCTCCATCCAGCCCCTCCCCGACCCCACACCTGCCCCTCGCCATCTTCCTGTCCAAATTCACCAGCCTCTAAGGCATAAGTCCGACAGACCACCGGCCTTCACTGTCTCGGGCCTGTTCTGTTCTACTGCCCACAGGTAGCCCTGGGGTGCAAACGACCGTCCCCCCAGGGAGGCCCGGCCCCTCCTCATCCACCAGACCTAGAGATCCCTCAAGCCCTCCACTCCCCACTCAAGACTGGATGCAGGACACCGCAACAGCTCTGGCCTGAGTGACTGAAGTCTCCCCAGAGACAGGGAACTGGAAGCAACCCATTTGGGATCCACACTCTGTAATTTATCCAATCCTTTCTGGAAACTCCCAATGTGTTTTCCTGCACCTGGTATCTACTGACAAAGTGAAAGTCCTTTTACTGCCTCCCTTGAGCACCTGTCTGACCTAGTTGACACAGCCATGGCTGGCTGCTCACGTTGGACACTGCACAAGTCCAGTGACACCAGTCACTAGGCCACGGTATGATAATCCTGAAGTCATGCACTATGGTGATTCCAGGGCCCAAGCTCCCTCCTCTTCTCTCACTAGGTGGTCCCTTGGCCAGTTTTCAGAAGGAATATCTTGCCGGTCACAGACCACAGCCCTAATTCACAGGCTGGCCCCCCACAGCCTCTACCCCCCAACCTTCAGGTTCCCTTGGTTCCAGGGTCACCCCCCCTCAAGAGTGGCCTATCATTTCCGACCATCCGTGGGCCCATCCAGGGTAGGTGGTTGTGAGTGTCCACCCCTCTCTGTGTTACGACTCCTCCTTGCGCCCCAGTTTCTCTCACTCTGGCAAGAGGGGTATGGGCCCCCACCTGCGAGGCTGCCTCTGTTCTAAAGCTGGCCAATCTATTCTGCACCCGCTCTGCCAGTGTGGCTCCCGGGCACACGTCACCGAGAGCTGTTTTCAGGTCAGTAGGCTTAGAGCCGAAAGAGCAGAAGGGACATTTACAAAATGCAAAACAACCCAGAAGGACTGAGAGAAGGAGGTGCCGACCCCTCTTACTGGGTCAATCCCACCAGCTCCTTGGAGAGGCAGCTGAGTACGGGAGCGAGGAGCCCAGGCACTTGAATCCACAGAGGAGGGGGTCCAGGCTCCCTGAAGGGAAGGGCTGAGCACAAAATGGACAAGCCAAAAAGACAGGATGCTAGAACAGCGCGAGGCAGAGCTGCTCAAGGCCAGACAGTTCTTCACCTGCCACTGTCAGCCTGGGAACCAAAGCATCCACAGGCCATCGCCCAGGGGCCACACTGCACCCCCAGGCTGTGGGGGCAACCTGACAGGGCCATGATGGGGACAGTCCAGTACTTCCTCCCTCAGAGTCTGGCAGCCCCAGCCCTGCACCCAGGCTCTGCCCAGACCCTCTGTTCCGATGCCTTAGGAGTGGGGGAGAAGCATTTCCCCCTCCAGGATCCCTGTGTACAGTGCCTGGAACACAGTTCAGGCACACCACCAGCTGCTGCTACCGTGGTCGGGCCCCAGTAGGTGATCTGTACACGCACACCCGCGCAGGCACACACAGAGCCAGGACGGTGGGCGGGACACACACCCTGCCATGTGCCCTCTGGGAGCAGTGGGGGTGGGGAGGAACCCTGGCTCCAGGAGGCTGGAGGGAGACAGCCTGCCCGGTGTCACCTCCCACAGCACCTCAGAGAGAAAAAGGGGTGTTTAGCTGTGCTCCACACTTGCTGGGTCTCCCTTGGCCCACCCCACCCCTGCACGACTACTAAGGGGCCCTAAATCACATGCCAGGCATATGCACTGGGGGGAGGGTGGGTTCAGACCCGGCCCAAGATCCCCAGCACCATTTTTGGCATGGCAGTGGATGTGCACAGAGTGCAGGGTGCTCACACTGAGTGTGCATACGGGTGAATTCACACTCATTCCAGCACGGTCATGGCGGGTAGAGGGATAGGGTTCGTGCCAGACCAATACTGCGTCCCGGGGGGGACAGCACAGCACCTGCCAACGTCACAGGCTGGGTGTGAGTTCTCCGTACATTGTTGTGCCAGCCACCCCAGCCCACCCTGCTGAGGCCAGGCTCCCTGTCGCCCACACCATGGGGCAGGCCTGGTGGGCTCTCCGCACCCCCGGGGGGCCCAGACTGTGGTGCACCTCTTGCTCCCCAGTGCCCAGCTCAGGGCCTGGCACAGGGCAGATATTGGTGAATGAAGGTCTGGTCCAATCAATGAATGAACTAATGACGAACGCCCACTCCCTCACACCACTGGTCTGCACCGCCCGCGCCTGGGGGAGGGCAGAGCCCACGCGACCCCAGAAAAGGCCCCACCTTCAGACCCCTGCACCTGAGGCTCTGCCTTCAGGGTGGGGTGGGGGGGAGGGGTGGGACGGCTCCCTGGCGGTGGAGCGCGAGCACCCCTCCTTCCCAAGAAGAAATCTGGGTCTCCTGACTGAGCTGGGGCGGGGGGGGGGGGATCTCAGCGTCCGGGAGGGAGCGATCAGAGGACAGGGGGGCGCGTCCTGGCTGGCGCTGGGGGCGTGGGATGGAGCGGCGGCCACGGGCAGCCCCTGCGGTCCCCGCGCCCCGGGCTGCCGGTGGGGGTGGAGGTAGAGGCCTCGGGGCGGGGGGCAGCCTGACCCCGACCGGGGCGCCGCAGACCCGCCCCCACCCCGCCGGCGCCGTTCCTCCAGGTGCTGGGGGCGCAGGAAGAACGGCGGGCGCACGGCAATCCCGGAACCTCCGCCCACCTGCGCGGGGGCTCACCTGGGCCCGCGGCCCCTCCTCGCGCCGCGCGGGTCCCTCCCCCCGGCCGCCGGCCCTGCCCTCCCGGCGCCCGCCCTCACCTGCACGGCCCGCCTGGGCCATGTCCCGGGCGGCGGGCTCCGGCTGCGCCGCGCGCGCTCCTCGCCGCTCCCGGACCCGGCCGCCGAGCCGCCTCCGGCCCCGAGCGGACTCCGCGCCCCCGCCCCGCGCGCCTCGGCCGCCGCAGCCGCCGCCTCGCCGCTCCCTCCCGCTGCCTTAAAGGCGCCGAGCGGCGGCCGCACCGCCCCTCGCGCCGCCGGGGAGGGACTGACGGAGGAAGGCGCCCGACAACGCCCCCGCGGGCCCGCACACCCGCCCGGCCGCGGACGCCGCTCTCCGGCCACGCCGCAGCGCGCGGGGGGCGCAGACGCGGGGAGGCCCTGCGGTGCCGGCGGGGACGCGGGGGCGCGGGCCGGGAGAAGGGGCGCGGGGACGCGGGGGCGCAGCGCCAGTGAGACGCCCCCAGGCCGAGACGCCAGCAGGCCAGATAAGAGAAGACTGGAGATCCAGAGCCTGGCGCGGAAGAGACACCGAGCAGCAGGGGCGATGACAGAAGGAGGCGGCCCCGGCATGGCCCCCCATCAGCGCCCCCGCCGGGGTCCCTCAGTCACTGACCTAGCCTCAGCCTGGAAGGGACCTCAGTGCCTTTAAACTCTGCAGGAAGGTGTGCGGCACACACAGATCCCACCTGGAATTCCAGGGCGGGAGCAGAGTTGAGTGAGGGTGGCCCGCAGCGCAGCGGGCAAGCGGCGGTTACTGCACTTCCCAAACCTGGTTGCAGGCATTCCCGGTGAGCAGGCCCTGACCGCGGCCGGGGATCCAGAGTCCGGCGCAACCAGAGGGGAGGTAGTGGTTTCCCCGAGCAGGGGTTGCAGTGCCCCAGCTGAGGGTTAGCCCCCACCAGCCCCCGCCGGGGGAAGATGCCTCTGCTTGCGGCTGCGGGATTGGCAAGGGTTAAACTCAGTCACTGTGGGCAGCCGGCGCCCCACTCACCCTGTCCCAACCCCACCGTCTGGAGGAAAGTCCCTCTTGGGCCAGCCTCAGTCCCCAGGGCAAGATCCCATTAGCGCCTCCAGGGGAAACTGGGCACTCATAGACGATAGGGGGCCTCAGTGAGCATCCAGTCCACAAACATTTCCCCGCTTTAACGCCACCCATAGGATTCTCACCCAGTGGCCTGCACCTCCTGGCTGACTACATCCAAGGACGAGCTCAGCAGCTCAAGCAAAAGTTTTTCCATCTTTGGATGGTGCTGATCATGAGAACGTTTTCCTCATTTGAGTGGAAATCTGTATCTTGTATGACCCACACGTGGGTCCTGACTGGTGCCCCACCTAACAAAGCGAAGGCTTCCCAGGGCTCTCTGTCCAAACTCCCCAGTGTATTTGGAGGAGGACCTAGGAAGACCAACCATCCTGGCTTGCCAGAGACTACAAGTCCATTAGTCTGAGAGCTCTGGATCCCAGAACCAGACCACGGTGTGGACCCCAGCAGACAATTTCAGAAGCTACTCACCCACTGGAAGAGTGAATGGATTCCTGTGGCTCTTCTCCAGCACTCGGGCTTGATGGGGATGGGCACAGTGGGGATGGGCGCCATGAGCGGTACTGGCTGGGCAGGCTGGGAACTCCAAGCCCCACCCGCAGCCGCTCATGGGACCCACAGGGCCCCCAGAAGTGTGCTGCGCTGTCCCCGGTCCACACAGAAAGAGGCAGAAGCTGGAGAAAGTTTGCCGTGGGTGGTCATGCAGCTTCAGATGTCTGGCTCTGTCTGCTGCGCCCGTCCTTGCCCTCCCCTGCAGGTGGGGCAGAGGCCTGAGCACCCAGCTCTGTGGCTGTGAACGGTTGCAGGGGAGCAACAAACCTGCCTCCAAGGAGACACACCTGGACCTGAGCACCCCTCTGGGGCCTTTGGCTCCCAGTGGCAATAGTTACTGTGGTTTGGCAGGGGCCCTGCTACCTCCTGGCATGGCCTTGTGTGTGTGCACATGAGTGTTGGTTGGTATATGCATGTATGTGGTGTCGATGTGTAGAGATGTGTGTGCATGCGAGTGTGGGGTATGCATGTCTGCACATGTGCACAGGCATGTGTGTAGCTGTGTGCATGTGTGTGGGTGTATGTATAGCTGTATACAGATGTGTATGTGTGCATGTGGTGGTGTGTGTACATGTGTGTGCATGTACAGGGATGTGTACATGTATGTATATGTGTACAGGTGTGCCTGTGCATTTGTGCACAAGGATTGTGTGTGTGCAGGGATGTGTGTGCATGTCTATTTGGGGATTGTGCAAGGATGTGTGTGCTTACGTGTGCACATGAGTTGTGTGTGCACGGGGATGGTGTGTATGTGTGCACATGTGTATATGTGTACATGCGTGTGCATGTGTAGCCACGCACACACTCCCACACACACATATCCTATTCAGGGAAAGTGCACTGTGACGGGAGCACTGAGACCCCTCCACATCGCTCTGTCTAGTCCCACAAGCCCTTGGGAGGGCTGGGAGAGCAGCCCAGGGAGGCGCCAACTGGCTTGGAACTGCAGAGCCCCCAGCCCCACCCCTCAGGTGGGAAGACAGCGAGTGGGTGGGAGGCAGAGGGTGCTCCTGGGCCCTGGGCTTGGATCTGGTTCAGCCAGGAGAGCGGGACTGGCCCCCAGGACTGCCAAGGAGGTTCCAGGCCTGGCCTCTGAGCAGAACAAACTCGCTGTGGGGGCTAACTTCCTGCACCATTAGCATCGCCCTTTGTTAAAGAAAGACTAGCAATTTAGAGGTGCTGCGGTGCTGCCCTTCACTGCCTGTGGGAGAGAACTGGGGGCCGCTGTTTTCTGGGTTCCCAGCTCCATGGCAAGGCTAGGCATCAGGGTTCCGGGCACATCCTTCCTCCAGAGTGGCAGGCAGCTCTCAGGCCCAGCTGCGCCCCACTGCCCGAGAATGTGCAGAGATTGGACCCATCAGAGAGCTCCAGGGAGCGGGACTGGCCTGGACCTGGGCACTTTGAAAGGGACGCACCTGTCACCAGAGCCAACATGGCCCCACAGAAGGGCAGTCACGCCTGGCTACATTCATTTCCTTTCTGGACGCGCTGGCTGCTGGGGTAGACATCGCGGTGCCTGTCGGGTCTGGCATGGCTGCTCCCAGCTCAGGCCCAGCCAAGCGACTCATTGCTGCCCGCTGCTGATGGACATCGGGGGCAGGCCTGGGGCCGCCCTGCTGCCTCAGCCAGCCTCGCCTCCGGATTGCACCTTCCTTCCCTGCAGCCTTCCTCACCCCTCCTCACTGGTTCCCCCCCACGGAAGTCTTGAGCTGCGGCCACGGCCACAGGGGCCACCTCCATTCACAAAAGCAGCCTTAGAAATAAATGGAAACAGAGACCCCTGAGTGGAGCTTCCCCCCAGTCCTGCCCGCCACGCGGGACGCAGGGGGAGGGGAGCGAGCTATTCCCTCCTTGTTGACAGCTTCTGTGTTTATCTAGCCCATGCCTCCACCTCCCACTCCACAAGGGATCCTGCCTGTTCCCACCCCTCAGCGCGTGGACAACCACGGCCTCACCCTCACAGCAGAGTCTGGGAAGGACGCACTGGGTGGCCAAGGCGCTTGCTCATGATCCCTTAAGATCAGCAAATGAGCCCTCGAGGGAGCCCTGAACCCCATGTGTCAGCGCCCCCCGCCAGGGCAGCCCCAACTTGCCGGGCCATGCCAAATGCTCCACGGTTACACAAGGGCTACACGGTCCCTGTCCTGTGCCCACAACAGTGGGATGAAAAATCTAGACCACTGTGAGCACACATCCTCAGTGTTTCCCAAAGATGTCTGGGGAGGTCTCACAGAACCCGCTGAGTACCAAGGTCATGGAGGACCATGCTGCTGCTCAGCCTGCTTCCCCGTCGCACCAGTCAAGTGTGCTGGCTGCCGGACATGGGGGAGTCTGCAGGGTCTGGGGCAGGTCTTCCGAGGAAGGTGTGGCTGGGTGGAGGAGGCCGAGCCGCGGGTTGGTCCCAAACTCAGTCCCCTTCCACAGCCTCCTCCTTCAGCCCTGGAGTGGGGCTGTGTTTTGTGTTTGAGGTTGAGACTAGGTCCAGCCATCTTCATGGTATTCTCAAACCAAACAAACTAGGAACTGGGTGGAAAGAGACCCCTTACGGCGAGGGCAGCGCCCGCTAGTGTGGCCTCGGCCTCGACGATGGGCCGCCCTGGGCCCACACCTGCTGCATATTCAGCACAGATCACAGGCTGCAAAGAACCACACGTGGCCGTCAGTGATAGGACTTATGGATCAGCACATGGCAAGGGGAAATCACCCTCGGTTCCCAAAACCGCTACAGCCATAGGGACAAGGACAGGGGAGCACCATCACATCATGTGGACCCACTGTCGTAGACACACCGAGAATCTGCTCTGCACCGGCTCAGGCTCCCCTGCTCTGCCTGGTCTTCACTGGGGCGTGGGGGCTGGGGGTGCCAGCAAGGTCACACCCTGGCCCTGAGATGCACACAGTACAACAGAGTAGGACTGAGGCGGACCCTTCTGTCTGGCCACAGCCCTGCGTGTGCATCCACTCAGCATTTCCCCTCACTCCCCTCCCCTCCTCCACACGTGCGGTGGACAGCACCTTCCGCTTCTCGTTTTCCCCCTGCTGTTGCATTTGATCTGTACCCATATCACTCTTTGGGGATGTGACCTCTTCTTTTTGAGGGTTGTGTAATATTTCAAATGGTGCAAACACCTCGTCCTTCTAACCCCTTAGTGGCCACTTAGGCTAGACAGCTTCTCGCTGTCCCAACATCGCCCTGCACATCCGTGCTCCCAGCAGGGAGACTGCAGCACACACACGGCACGGGGCTGCTGGGGCCATCGGGAACACACACATTTCCCTAAATACTGCATCACAACTTGCTCTCAGAGAGGAGGTTGTGCCAACCCTTTTCGCAGAGGGGTGCCTTAGCCCAGGGTGAGAACCTGACTTCCAGCCTGAGCCCCACTGCCTGGAATTCTCCTTTTCCCCTCGGGGCCCCTCGCATGGTCCCACGGAGCCAGCAGGGGCACGCATGGTGGCCTCACCTTGGCTGGGACACAAACTGCATCTCCGTCCTCCACATCCGAGCACAGTGATGCCCCCTGCCCCAGGAAATGCAGGGGATGGAGGCGGGAGGTCTGCGCTGAAGTTAAGTCAGAAGGGCCTCCTTCATGGTGGGAATAAACCTTGGCAGCACCATCGCCCGGGGCAGGGAAGGCTCCCGGGGCAGCAGCGTGCAGGGAAGGGCCATGGGACTATGTGCGTGGAAGGCTCCTGGGGCGGCGATGGGTGGGGAAGGGTCCTGGAGCTGTTGCAGCTTGAAGACCATTGGCTCCCCAGAGAGCTCCCCGTGCTTGGGGCTCAGACAGCAGCTGGATAAGCCCAGACAGGGTCCTAGGGGGAGGGAACCCCAAATAAGAAGTCATTGTGTTCATCCTTCTGCCTCCAGACTCTACCAGGAACTGGGGACCTCTGTTGGGCTAGGAGCTCCTTCCTCTGTCCTCTGTCCCTCCCCTTGAAACAGCAGTGATGGGGCCCTCAGAGCGGCCAGTGCAGCCCCATGGGCCTACTGCATTTTCTTCGAGAGTTAACCACGTTCAATCCTGAGAGCAGCCCATCGGCCACTCGCATTTTACAGATGAGGAAACTGAGGGTAGATGGCAGGTATCTTTCTTTGGGTCATAAGTGGTAGATCAGATCTGCCATCCATGACCCCCTCTCCCTCCAGAAGAAAGATGACCTAGGACAGCAGGGCATCAGGAGCTGGAGGCTCGGCCCACCACCCAGCTCCCCGCCCGCTGTGGGCCCCACATTCTACCAGCACAGGCACAGCCTGCCTGGCCCAGGAGGCCTGCCGGTGGTGCCATGGGGCTACCTACCAATTACCAAAAGGCTAATCTGACAAAGGCTGGAAAGTGCATTGAGTCCATTTATTAAGGACATGCTGGATTTCTGGCAGACTGCAAAGGCCCCCCAGGGACCCTGGGCAGCACAGCCTTCTCTGAGCCGGGCACATCCCTCCCCAGCCACCCCCGGGGAAGCCATGGTGGGAGACATGGCACCCGGGAGGTACCAATTAGATTTGAAGCTGAAGGACTATAGTCAATCAAGGAAACACCCTGGCCCAGAAGGGCTGAGGGCCAGTGAACAGGCCGATCTAGAAATATAGAAATCCCCTTAGCAGGGATATCTGCTGCCAAAGAGAGCAAGGATGGCCAGCGCTCGGGGAGGGAAGGGGTGCAGAGGCCAGGAGCCAGGGATAGCACACGCTGCACCTGGTTTTCACACTGGGGGTCTCAGGAGGGAACCAAACACTCCAACATCCTCAGTGGCAGGGAGGAGGGACCACAGACCCCACTCAGGGCCAGCTCCAGCACCATGGCCCTGGACCTCGCTGCACAGCTGGGGACGCAGGGCCCCAGGTACTGGGGTCCAACAGAGCTCCTAGCACCCTAAAGATGGGGTGATCCCTGGCTCGTGGTAAGGAGCCCCTTCTACTCCCTCCTTGTCCAGCCGTCCTGCTCCCGCTGCCAGCAGTAACAACGAGAGTTGGCTACCTCCTGCTGCATGTGCGGCCCAGATCCACGGAGCGCATGCAAAGCAGACCAGCTGTGCGCACACGGAGCGGGCGGACGGAGTGCAGGCGGAGCAGAGCAAAGGCGGGGGGGTGGGGGAGTGGGCACAGATCAATGGTGGTGCACATGCGGAGCGGGCAGATGGAGCACATGCAGAGCGAGCCATGGCGCACAGGATGGACAGAGAGCATGCATGCAGAGCAGACTGACGGTGCACTCACGGAGTGGACCGACGGCGCGCACAGGGCACTTCCCGTTGCCACAGGCGTGGGCACAGGCTCTCCTGTACAAGCAGGCTTTACCAGGGTCTGAGACCCCGAAGACAGACAGGACACCAGACCAATGAGGCCAACACCAGGAATGGAGTTGCCTGGCAGCCCCGCCTTCACCACGGACACCCACACTGCCCGGTGGGCTCTAAAGGACCCTCATCTCCGCACTGCTCACTCGGGCCACCAGCCACCCTGGAGACATCCCTGGGTGGGAGCAGGAGGCACATCTGGCCTCACCACGACCACATGCTCAGGACCATGGCGGTCCTGCAGCTTCTGAGAGCCTGCACCATGAACCCAAATTACTTAGACACCGGGGATCCTGCGACCCCCAGAGCTCATTGCTGAGGCCTTCTGGAGTTCTCAGTCTGCAGTCAGGGGTGTGCGAGCAAGACACCTATGCGGGGCACTCCTGTGTCCATGGGGTGCTGTGTGCAGCCCCCAGAAACCGTCAGGGGCAGCTGGGTCCTCAAGCACTGCTGCTCCAGGGCATGCTTTGTCTCCTGTCCTGATGTTTCACACTCAGAGACACCACGTGTGACTGAGTTCAAACTCTGCCTTGAGCCACAGGAAGTAAAACTTAAAAGCATTCCCCACCACCACCTCCGAGGCAATGACCCTGGGTGCGGGCTCCTCTCCCCAGACTGAGTTACTGCAAATCCTGGGATAGGGACCTGATGGAAAGAGTGCCGCCCGTGGAGTCAGGGGAAGCCAGAGCATGCCTTTGGACCTTGGGTGCAGAGCCACTGACCCTGCTGAGCCTTGAGACCCGCCCCTGCTCTGCAGGAAAGGGGGCAGCAGGCCCCTTTCTGTTTTACTCTCCCCCCCAGTAAAATGAGAACATGACCTCAGCAAGGCCCATGGTCCCATGGGGGAGCACTATGGGGAGAGGGCCATTCCTAACCAGGCTTCCTGCCTGCCTGGGTCCAGGGAAGGTGAGCCCCCAGAACTGCAGCCCTGCACAGCCATGTGTGTGCCTGTGTGTGAGCACACGTGGACATGGTGTGTAGACATGTGTGGACATGTGTGCTCACAGAAAAGGACCACAGTTCTTACCTGATTTTTGGAGGACTCTTGATGCTTCAAAGGAGCAAGACCTTGTCTATTGGTGAGTCTGCCTGTGTGGTGGGGACAGGTGCCCGGGTCAGCACAGGGAGTCTGGGTGTGTTCCTGCCGAGAACGACGGCCAGTTCAAGCATGGGCAGATCCCAAAGCGCACCCTGTGACCTGGTGTCCTGCCCCGGGGACCACACGACACCACTGCTCTATGCCAGGGCAACGGGCCTCACCTCCCTCCAGAGGAAAGGCCTCCACTGTCCTCGGGAGCCTTAAAGACTCAGCATAAATCTCCGCTCCAGGGGCCACGCCTCTGGGATTTCCTTCTGACCCCCAGGAGGCATTGCCCGTCTCCCATCACACGGAGCAGGTGCTGCAGGACCCCCCAGGCACAGCCCCCAACCCCCCCACAGGCCTGGCCTCGGGATGTGCCGTGCCCTCAGGGCCCTGTTTGTTGTTGGGACAAGGATCCTGACCCACACCTGCAGCGCTTGCACACCTGTTGCTGGCTGGGTTTCCTGAGGATGGACCAGAGGTGGCCGGGCGTGTGGCAGGGGCTCCTGCACATAGACACGAAGGAAAGACCAGAATGCTAGAGCAAGGCCGAGTCTTGGGTGGATCACGCTTCCCAGGGAGGGTGGACGCGGCCGGGGAACAGTGTGTCCAGGGCCGTGCCGGTGCTGAGGTGACCATGGGGGTGGGGTTGTCCTGCTCCGGCATCTGTACCATGTGGCCTGCTCTCCGTGGCGGGCCATGCCACGCTGTCCCTTTCTCCCCTCACCACAGCCCCATCCGTCAAGGTCTGATTCCAATGCTGCCTCCTCCGTGAAGACCAGAAAAATTGCAGCTTGGTCTCAGGAAGAAGTCATTCCCTCGGCCCCAGCCACAGCCCCTGCTCTCACCTTTGTGCTCAGGCCTCTGGAGGAGGGATGGCCTCCACAGTCCCTGCATCGCTGCAGCAGAGTGAACCCTGTACGAACTACCCAGTCTCGGAAGACACGGGGCTTTCGGAGGCGTCCACAGGCAGGTTTGAGGTAGCGGGCCTCGATTCCCCTCTGGGAAGCTACACTTCCCCCTGGTCCGACCACGTGGGCATGGGGCCCGTGGCTGAGACCTGGCTGCCCCAGCCCAGAGTTAGGTCAGGGTGGGCTGCTTACAGACCAGGGAGTGGCCCCAGCTCCCCATGGCAGCTTCCCCTCCCTCACCGTGGGGCCAGGGCTCCCGGCAGGTAGCGTGTCACCAGGTGGGGGCACTGCCTCAATGGATGCCTATAGCCCGCAAGGAGGAAACAGGGCTGGGGACACAGGCCTCACTGAGGAGGCCACAGCAGGGTCATGGCCCCATGCAAGAGCTGAGACTATGGGGCACCTGTGCAGCATGGGTGCTGGCTCCCCACACCAGAGCCCTATGGGCCACTGCCATGCACTGCCAAAGGTCACCTCCGACTGCCTAGTCCCCATCCCAGCCGTGAAGGGTTCACAGTCTGCCTCAGCATTGGTGTGAGCAGCAAGGTGCCCAGCACGCGGGAAGCACTCAGAGGCACACGGTGGCTGCTGTGGGGGGTGCTGGGTCCAGCCCCAACAGGCGGGCAGGGGACTGGCTGGGTCATCAACCCAGGCTCAAGACGACTTCTCCCTTCAAGTGCCCAGGCAGGGAGATCCAGACCTCTTGGCCTGAGGGTCCTACCCAGTGGGGAAGGGGCTTCTCAGGCCAACCTGTGGCTCTGTGGCCCAGCCCCTGCCAAGCCCAAGGGATGAGCTGGGAAGTGTGGAAAGGGGCTGCAGGGAGAGAAGAGGAAATTCCTGGTAGGCTCGGGAATGCCTGGAGGGGCAGAAGGGTGGTTGGGCTGGGAGTGGGAGGAGGCCAGGATTCACTGGGGTTCCCAGCAGGGATCCCCAGGACCCTCACCGAGGACACTTGGTAACAGTACAAGGTCTGGAGGAAGCCCCAGGGTCCAGCTCTAACAGGAACCCGTGTCTCTGCTCTGGAGCTCTGGGCCACCATGAGCATACCAGCTCTGAGCAGGGGACCACCTGCCACTCACTGCCTTCCTGCCGTGTCCCTGGCTCCCAGCAAAGCAGGAACTCACTGGCCCCATCCCGAGGCCCTTCCTGGCCCACTGACCCTGAGGGCTTCACTGAGACCCTTCCTCTTCCTTGGTCCCTTATGGGCAGGGAAGAGGGAAGACTGCTCATCGCCTTCCCTAAGGGCACCCCAGTGCTGCTGGCAGAGGGAGGCAGGAGGGTCCCATTGGTGGCCACACGCAGCACTTCCTGACTTGGCAATCCCAGGGCACCAGCGCCTTGGATGTGGCACCCCACATCAGGCCATGGAAGAGATGGGATGGGGCCCCACCCCCCTTCTGCACCCGCATCCCAGGGAAGCGGTACGCCTCCCTTCCTACCCAAGTTCAGAAGAACCCACGGAGCACCCTGCCCGAGCAAGGCTAGGGCCGCGCCCTCGGGAGCGAACAGACCAGAGGCAGGTGTGTGGGCAGGTGGGGCATAGCGTGGGCTCAACCCTCGCTTTGTTACGACGTCTCTTTGGAGGTGATGTGCAGCAAATGGCCCCATGCCCAGATCAGATGTAAACGTGTTCATGGGGGGGCTCTGTAATCCGTTTCTGTCTGTGCGAAAGAGAAAGGATGAACTATTTCAAACAGACACGCGCATGCTGTAAAATCTTGAGTTTATTTAAAAATCAGCACAGTACAAACACCACACAAATGACTTCGTGCCCCCGAGGCCACCACCTGTCAACTCGGGTGCACACATCCCCTGCACACTTTTAACCCTAGAGCCTTCTTGGTCCCGAGGCCACGCAAAATTAAGCAGAACATAAGCACAACACACGACCCAGGGGTACACGTGTCGGTGTGCTCAAGCAGCTCATGGGGCCACTGCAATCATGCGCATGCTGGAGTAAAGTCCAGGCATGATGACACATGCGTCCTGAAGATTCACATTATCCACAGGCAAGCCTCGCGTCACTCGCCCTTCGCAGCTCCCCCACCAAGCCCAAGCCAGCTGACGGAGGGAACCTTCTTCCAGGAAGTGGTCTTATTTTTATGCACATTCCTTTTATTTTTCTGAAAAATCAGAAGCTTTTCTTGGTAAAACACAGCTTGAAGAAGATAAGAGAATGAAACAACTGTGGCTATTATGTGTCTTCCTCTCCCAGGGGACCCAGAGGGCTTCCTGCATCCAGGCCCGTCCTCTCCTCCTACCCGGTCCTCTCTTCCTGCCTGGGCTCCTCCGCAGGCATGGAAAGTGCCGGCCCAGCAGACAAAAACACCAGCTCAGGACCCTCCCGATGGCCTTCGATGGCCCCCGCGTCCCAACACAGTCTGAACATCAGAACATGGCTGCCAGGGCAAGAGAAGCTGCAGACGACGATGCAGAAGACCGCCAGGGACCGAGATGTGGCCGTCAGGGCCTGTCCACACACCGTGGCACCACGGGGACTGATGGAAGTGAGCTCGGGGCGATGGGAGCACAGGAGCCCCAGGCACGGGAGGCACGGGCAGCTCAGCGGCAACGTGGGCCCTCAAGGGAAACACACCTGCTAGCACCTTTCCACATGCTCACATCACCAAACTCAGCAGCGAAACAGAGGATTTCAATAGGAAAATTACACACGGAGAAACTACTATATTGTCGTAATTCACGGTTGCTGGACACTGAGAAACACCTCGCCCTCCGTCATCAACCTCCAGAGCCATCGTCATGACCACGAGAAGATGCAAAGGGGGGCCCCCTCCCCCATGGGCAGCACCAGCGGCACAGTGCGGCAGCCTGGCTCAAGGGCTCCTGTGGGCCACAGGGAGGAGGTCTGCTGCGGAGGGAGCCTTCAGGTCGCGGCCTCCAGGAACTCCGAGGTGAATACGGCCTCTGCATAGTCCTCACACGCGTCTTCCAGCTCTGCAGCCACGGCCCCCAGAGCCTCATCTACCAGCTCGTCGGAGAAGCTGGAAGACAAACAACACAACTCGGGCGCCAGCCGCAGGAGCTGGGACACCCTAGCGGGTGGCCCTGCTTTCCCGGACCCCACAGCCAGGCTGGAGGCGGGGCCTGGTGTCCACATGGACGCCCCGCTACTCTGCCCACACGCAGCGTCCCCCTTGGGCACCTCCTCTGGGACAGGAACTCCCAACACTGCCACTGACAGGACATGTGCTCACACCTGCCAAGAGTCCACACAACGGCTGCTCTGGGGCGGGACCCAGGTGCCCATTGCCTCTCCAGCAACATGCCCCGTGAGTCTGCAGGCACCCCCCAGCCTGTCTTCATGACCTTGACATTTTCCAAAAGAGCAAGGCCTTTGTTTGTGGAATGTCCCTCAATCCAGGTTTGTCTGATGTTTCTTCATGGTCACTTGAGTTACATGCCTGTGGATCGAGGGCCACAGAAGGAACACTTTGTCCCCTCAGTGCTGGCTGGCTCACCTGGCTGCAGGGATGCTGTGGGGACAAGACCAGCTCCCTGGCAATGCCATTCCTCCCCTGGGAATGGTCAGACCGCTGCAGGGAGGAGCCCTCCTTCCTGGACGGACTCACACACTCACCCCTCCCCTCCCCTGATTCACTCCTAGCATCCCTGCAGACTCCAGTCACTCCCGTCTGTAGTCAGATCCTGGTCATTTGTGACTCTGAGACTCGTGCCCCACACGGCCACAGATGCCCATCCCCCAGCTGCTCCTGGGTCCCCTCAACTGCCCCCTGGCCCTATGACCCCTCCTTCCTGGCTCAGCAGGACGGTTCGGCCGTCGTGCCCATTCCAGCCCCAGCCCCAAGGGGCCCGGGCACATTTCAGGGAGAACGGCACTCAGAAGCCAGTGTGCTCCGCGCTCCTGGGCCCGCGGCACAGAGGCCCTATCAGCAGATGGGCCAGACAGACACACGGACACATACCACGTCCATCCTGAATCTGTGAGGACCGCAAACTCCCAGCTCAACAGAGGACTGGCCCTGGACTCCCCGTCTGGTGCAGGGACCCAGGCACTAATCTGACCAACCCTCCAACAGACCAACCCGCTGCTCTGTGTCCTTCAGCCCCGTGCCGGAGCCAGATGCCCACCAAGGGGAAACAGTTGTGCGGCCACTGCTTCCCTGGTCTTACCGAGGCCACACACACTGTGTTCAAAGCTGCTTGGATTCCCTGCCATCTGCCGGTTTCCTGAGATCTTGTTATTGACAGCAAATACCAAGAGGTTCAAGTTTCCGTTTGTCCCAACTTAAGTCCAACAAACAAGCACTTCATCGGTTTGGAGCAACATGGGAGAAACACAGAAAGGACGGGGGTCCCACCAGCTGAACCACAGGAGCGCGGCACACGCACACGTCGCTAGCTCCCTCCTTCAGCAGCCCACCTGGAAGCGAGGAGTTTTTGCAGATCTGACCGTCCTCCCTCTCCCTGAAGTGTATGGTCTCTTCCATTTAATGCAATTCTGACACATCAGAGCTCCTTCTGGCCGGTGAAACACGGAGCGTTTTCTCCTTCTACCTGCTCCCTTTTTCTCCTGCCTCTGGACACTGGACTTTTATGACAGGTTTTCCTTGCTGCTCCCACGGACATTGCATACCCCACTCCTGTGTTCCCGGACATCCTGCATTTCCGTGAGCATCCTGATGTCGAGCTTGACCACGGACGTTCTTACCTTCTCCCCAGATGCTCCCAGAGGCTCCAGAGTGGCGGTTTATGCTCGTCCTACCACGACGCAGGTGGGTGTTCCCATGCGCACAGACACCCGCCCCCATGCGCTCACCTCCCTCATGGCACGGCTCCTGCTTAGCCCGGGAATGCCTATCTGCAGTTTCCCATGGCGACACAGCTGGTGACACATGTCCTCACTTCGCTCCCCTGGAACCTCTCTAGCCTCCACAACACACCTCTACCCTCTTCCCTTTACAGGATGCCGCATCCTCCAGCGTCCAGCACTCTGCTTCCTGGTCTTCTGTGCTCTGAATGATTTTACGTTTTCTGTCTTTTATTTTTCAAGGATACGTAATATGTACCTACATGTGCATTTCTTCTCATGTTCTGTGTTCTGGGCTTATAGACCTTCTGGAGCCCACCGTCCCTCTGAGGCTCAGCTGCGAGGGCAGCAGCCCCAGCGCCACCCTCCCCTCCACATCCAGAAACCCAGAGTGCTGCCTGGGGGGGGTGTCTCCTGGTCCCACGTGAGAAGTGTTCACAGGCAACCGGGCCCCGTGCCCTCCGGCCCGACCGCCGCGGAGGGAGGGCGCACACCTGCCTGCTGCTCTTCATCAGCTGGCAGCTCGCAGAGGCCTTACCTGCCCCGAGTACAGGTGGCCCAGATTCCCAGAGACACCATGAGCAGAATCACCAACTATGCTTTCAACATTCCTGGCCCTCACCCACCCCAAACCACAAGACAGGGGCAAAGACGCCCCCATGAGTTCAGAGGCCCTGAGTAACCTTCCTGCCTCCACCTTCCAGCCCTCCCTCCACACCCTCCACCCCTTCCACCCGGCTGGGCACTCCCTTCACTCCCTGAAGCATTCCTCTAGTGGGATGGCTTCCCCACCAGAGTCTTGCTTCCTGAGTCCCGTCCTACTTTCTTCGATGCCCACGCAGTGCTGGGGACCCACGCCCCTCAGAGCTCACTGAGGAGCACTGCCCGGACACTCTGCGTGACCACGTCTTCATTCTGCCCTCTCGTTTAGCTGACAGCTTAGCAGAGCACTGAACTCGAGGGGAGATTCTACAGGACGCTCTGATATCTTCTAGTGCAGTCATACTGAAAACGATATGCTGTTCCTCTTTATGATTCTTGAAGGGGCCCACTAGACTCCCTGGAACCTTCTGTCACCTACTCCTCACACGGACTCCAGCATGCCTTTCCATGACGATGTCCGGAGGCGCACTGTGTCCAGTCTGTGCCTTCCCTCCTCGATCCCTGTTCCCAGTGGGTGGGTAGCCTCTGTCAGTGCCCCCCGCCGCTGTTCTCATGGCTGCAGCTCCTGCCACAGGCCAAACACCTATGTCCCTGCAAAGGAAGCGTGCCGAAGCCTCACCCCCCACTAGGAAGGGCCCGGCCCCAAGAGGATGGCCGCCACCCCCCCGAGAGCAGGCCGTCCGCACACCTGGCCTCAGACAGACGTCTCCTAGACTTGTGACTCCTAGAACCACCTGCAAATTATTAAGATCTTACCTTTTTTATTGCCTGCTTACTTTGTTGTTCTACTTCAAAGAAGTATGGCTTTTTTTTTTTAAGCTGTCCAGCGACTTTAGCCAACATAGTTTTTACTTCTAAGAACTTACTTTTATTCCTCAGAAGCTTTTCCCATGGTATCCCAGACGCATTTCCCGGTGTGTCCACATCCTTTACTCCTGAGGACACTCATCCTGGTTTGTCTGGTTTGAGGCTTTACCCTGCTTCTCCCCTCCTTCCCACTCACCCACACCCACGCCTCCACCCGTCTCTGCACGCCCCAGGTCTCTGCAGTGCTCCCAGAAGCTGGGTCTTCTGCCATCCATCTGGCTGCTTGATGGCTTCCGACGCTCCTGCTCTTCCCCGCTTGCCGCCATTTACGGCTTCCCACAGCCTTCCGGTGACACAGAGCACAACAGGGATTCACAAAGGACAGGTAAATTTGTAGCTCCCACCTGCCCGTTCCGACCACAAGTCTCCAGGACCCCTTGTGTGTCTGCTTCTATCGAGTGCTGTAACAGCGCCTCTGCCCCCCTCCCACCAGCACCCTTACGCGGAATCATGTCACCTCCTTCCCCACACGGGACAGCGTTTTTCTCAGGAGTGAGGAGTGGAGGTGTGAAAAGCAAGAACTCAGTCCCTTCACCGCAGAGCCTACTCCAGGACATGGTCGAAGTGACCCTTAGCTTCAAACACCCACAAGAAAACAGGACCCAACAGGGAGCCTTCAGAACTGGGACGTGCACACGCATGTCACTGGCAGTCCAGGAGGAACCTGTGCAGAAGTCCAGCTGCGCTTAAACTTCATGGTGCTCCCAGGCCCAGAGCAGGATGGCAGACGAGAGCCATCATGGATCTTAGGACTAATGCTCGAGACACAGTGTCTCCCTTGGCTCGTTCTGATATTCCAGAATGCCCGTTAGCCTAACCGGCCCAGACCGGTTTGGGAAGAGTGAGCGTGCTGCTGTGTGTGAGTGAACACATGGAGGCCAGCAGCCTTCTCTGGTTGCATGGTGCAACCAGAACAATGGGCCTCAGATGCTCTGGAGGGCACAGCACAGGAAAGGGAAGGCTCGGGATCAACGTAGGGGACAGACACAAGCAACCATCCTGACCCCACTGCAGAGCCAGAGAAGGAAATGGAACATGGACCTCCGCCAAGACACCGCACAACAGAAGCAGAAGAGAAATGCCCAAGACTTGGCAGGGCCAAGGGCAGGTAGTGGAACCCTAAGGGATGAGCCGCACGAAGGACGGAGAAACCCACGGCCAGGAGAGGCCCACTGACAGTCCCATGGAGCACAAGTGCCGCCCACAATGGAGGAAGACGGAAGAGAGGGCCAAATGTGCAGGCGGGCCCTCCTCCACTCCCGCCGCACGGCCACCACCCCCTCCACCCCACAAGGGAAGGAGGGTGCGAGCTTGGAACCAAGACACCAGTGATGAGAACACAGCCACCATCGATCCATGGGGACAATGGCACAAAGTTGCACAGAAACAGAGTGTCAGCCAGTCCTCCCTGCACGGGGCAGCGTGTGCCCTGAAAACCAGAGAGGAGACCCTGGTGGTGGGGGGAGGGCTGCTCATGCAGGTGCTAAGAAAGTGACAGCCCAGAGCTGGCCCACAGATCTGGGAAGCAGTCGGGCCCATTTGGAGGGAAGGAAAGAGGGTCTCTGGAAAAAAGCGGGGGGTGGAGAGCCAGAGACCGATTAGAAGGGCGCAGGGTGCGTCAGACTGTGTGGGTGAGCATGCGCGAGTTGGGAGCGCAGGTCGAGACAGGAAGGAATTGTGGCACCCACCCACGGCAGCTAGAGGAAGGACTGGCCGCAGTCCAGCGCCTGGGCAGGGGCAGGGACGGCAGCTGTCCACAGGGCTGCGTCAGGTGCTGCACGGGAGCTCTGCGGGTGCTGCAGTTCAAAGAGGCAGGCTTACGCGTGTCTTTCAATGCACGGTTACCCTCCTTCCCCTAGTACCTGTAGCAGAGGGACTACAGCCACTGTCTCGCAAGGCGCCCCTACCCAGCCATCTCGGGTCACGGACCCGACAGGGATGCCGCCCAGCACTCCTGACCCAGCGACACGCCTGCTTTGCAGCTCCTCTGCCCAAAAAGGCAGGTGGCAGAGAAAGCCTGCTCATGGGGCCCACACGCTGGCCTGTCCCTCTGCGAGCCCTCTGGGAGCTCCCGCACAGCACCTGGTTCCCAGCGGAGACCACGACACGGTACTGACCTCTCAACCATCAGCCAGGGGTTGAAGGCGCCTACAGTCTCGTGTGCAACCAGACGGAGGTAGTGCTCAAAGCGGCTACAGTAGTCGCTGATGCTGCGCCACAGGCCCGGGGACACACGCAGGATGGTCTGGCCTGCCTTCTGCGGACACTGTTCCGGAAGGGGTGCAGGGGGAGCCCCTGTCTGCTCAGACCTCTCGTCCGTCCCCACACTTTCATCCAGGGAACTGAGACAAAGAAGAAAGTCAAGCAAGCGTTCAGCTCACTGGAGCAAGGCTGAGTGGTTCCTTCCACCTGCTGCGCAGATGGGCAAGGCCTCTCTCTTCCACCTGAATAAACTCGGCACCCCTCCACTATGTCCTGACTGCCCTGCCTACACTGGGAGTCCCTGCAGCAGAGGCCAGAGTGCTCGAAGCAGGTCTGCGGTGGGACGGGTATGGCCACAAAAGACAAGCGAGGGGACACAGGTGCTGCCCTCAGAGGCCTGCCCATCCCACAGTCACACTACTTCACGGGGCCTTCCTGGAGCTTGGGGAGGTCTGGCTCTCTCCTGTGGGAATCAAGACACTGACACTTTGCAGACGCAAGCCAGTCTGCAAGCGCAGGTCTCACGTGGGTCTCAGCACCACTCACTTGCCATTCCTAGGTTTTTCCAACATGATGTTCACGTCTGGGTCTTTGTGAGCTGGGGTCTTTGTGATCCTGATTGGATGAGGAGAAAGAGGCCCTTCACTTACTGTGGAAGGTGTTGGCCCTAGAAGAGGAGAGGCAGACGGTGACCACACAGAGAGATGCACCGGCGTGTTGGCGGTCTTGGCGCCAGAGCTGTCTTGGCGGCCAAGCCTGCGACAAGGTCGCACACACATCTCTCAAACCTGACCAGGTCTGGTAGGGCAAAAATGTTCTGGTTTGCAAAGAAAAGGCGAATTTAAAGTCATGACAAGGACTCAGCACTAAGACACAAAGAGCCTGTCAGGAGCCTCGTGAGCTTGGAGGACATTCCGTGAAGAGGTCTGTGCAAAGCCCCAGGAGAGACAGGTTCCCGTCATGGCCACCAATCGAGGAGCCTTGAGCACTTGGGTTTTTTAACCTTTAAACTGTTTGATTACTGGGGAAGGAAACAAACATTCACATCTGAACACTTCATTAGCTGATTCAGTTTGTCTCTGGGCATCACCTGTTAAAATCTGTGATGAAAGTCAAAGCATTAACTTATTAACAAGCCTTGCAGGCTTGACAGCTCTTTTGAGCTTTGGGTCATTTAAAATTATAAACGTATTTCAAGTAGAGGAAGAAAATGTGTGCTCCTCTCCGGAAGGAGGAGCCCCGCAGCCTTATTCACGCAGACGCGCCTCCAGTGGGAGACGCTGCATCCACCAGTGCCTGTGAAGACACTACAGAGAACAGTTGTCAGTTTTCACACAAGAGACCACATAAGAGCAAGAAAAATCACTCTCAGTGTGGTTCTACGATATAGCTGGGCACGCAACCAGAGCGACAGAAATATAATTCCCCCGGGACTTCCCAAACAAGGGGCTTTCCCTCTCGGGGTCTACCGCGCTCCTATCCGGGCCACACCGAGCCTTCACGCACTCATCGACAGCGATAACGACCTAAACTGTCCTTGGAACAAGAACACAGAGTCCTAGGTAAGACCAGCTTCTGTACAACATAGACTCGCTCCGTGAGGCCCCCTGTGCTCCCACGCTGAAGGAGGCCAGGATGGCACAGACTCCCCAGTACTGAGTGGCTAGGATGGCCCTCCCCCGGCCAGGCCCACACTAGGCATCGTAGGACACACATGGCAGAGGACAAACTCTGGCCTCAAATCTGTGGCTTGGCAAGGAGAGGGGATCCCTCCCCAGCAACCCTGACACACGATGGACACGACAAGCGGCCATGGGAGCTTGTGGGTGAGGGAAGGAGGAGCCAAGCGCCAGAGCAGGGGCAGCCGGAGCCCTGCCCAGGTGAGGCCATGGGACCTCAGCCTCCCAGAGCGGCTGCGTGACTATGTGATGTCACAGTGTCGGCTGCAGGGCAGACACCGCCACAGGCAGAAGGCAGGGGCTTGAGAACCACAGAAAACATGAAGGGCCCACCTGAGCGTTATGGTTCGATGGCTCATCTCTGTCAGTACGGGCTTGGCGAATGCCTTCCCTAGGATCACACCCCGCACATCCCCATTTTAAAAGAGCAGCGGCAGGCCTCCCGTACCCCAACACTCCACTCTCACACCCTTTGCATGCACAGCCTCCCCATGGACACAGGGCCACTGACGAGCAGCACTTCTAGCCACAGCCATGACAGGAGCCCGACAGCCGTGTCCACGTGAGAAAAGGGAGCAAGAAGTGGGTGTCTGCTGTACAGATGGCCAGAGAGCAAAGGGCGTTAAGAGGAAAACAAAAAACAGACCTTCACCTTTACCTCCCGTCACAGGCCAGCTGTCATTCGAGATGGGCCCTAACCCTACACACAAAAGACAAACCCAAAAAACTTCTCAAAGAAAACAAGATATCCCCTTCTCACCTTGGGGGTAGGCAGAGGTTCCTTAGATCAAAAAACAAAAAACAAAAATTGATGTTAGACTTTCCAAGGTTAGAAATTTCTCTCTGTAACAAAACACATCTGAGAAAATAAGCGGGGAAATACTGGCAAGCGTCCATCCGAGGAGACTCAGGGCCGTGGGGGCCCCGGCGTGTGGGGATGAACAAGTCCTGGAGTTAGACCGCTTGGCAAACACACAAGAAACCACGGAGCGTGCGCTCCGAAGGGTGAGTCTAAGCGTGAATCACAGCCCGCTAATGCTGCTATTAAAAAGACAATGTATGTATTTGACAAAGAACTTGTCTCAGAACATACAAAGAATGAATCCCTATGACTCAAAAAGAAAAGAAAACCCAAATTTTTAAAAATGTACAAAATATCCCGATGCCTCACAAAGACACACCACTGGCTGATAATCACATAAAAATGTTCTAAACATCGTCATTCATCAAGGACGTGAAATTGAAACCCTGATGAGACATCAATCCACACCCTATGACCACAGCTACAATCACAGACCACAGGGAGCCCTGGGGAAAGGCTTGGCAGTTTTTCTACAAAGTGAAACCCACACCTGTCCCGGGACCCGGCGAGTGTGCTCAAGTGTTTATCCAACAGAAATAAAGACTCAAGCCTACACAAGACCACAGAGGAACACGCTCCCAGCACATGGGTCCCTAACAGCCCCAAACTGGACAGTACCAAGTGTGGACCCACAGGCAGACGGGTGAACCAGAGCCATGTCCCCATAGGAGAAGCCTGCCATGTATCCATTTGTCAAAACCCATCTAAGGATATAATTAACATCTGTGCTTTTTATTTCATGTAGATCTTATCTCAAAGGAAAAAAGAGCACCAGAGAAACATGACCCTCCAGCTACTGATACACACATTGCATTGTTCAGGGTCCCACACCCCCCCACACCTGCAACTTTCTCTGAAACGCATCCGGACGCAGGAAGACTGGTGGGGTGAATAGAGTACAAGCGGGTGCGTGTGTGTCCACGGCCCAAAGTCTGCAACTTCCTATACGTCTGAAACCTCGCAGAATACCACGTGGGGGGAACATGGGCAGGGGGCACTCACCTGTCTCTCCTTCCTGTACCCAAAGATGAGGATCAGCATACACAATTTTACTGTATCTTTGGCGAACGGTCTCCTGGTATTTCTTTTTAAAAAAAGAAGTTTAATTTATGAGCAAAAAGTAATTTCATTACAACCAGAAAAGCTCACCCACACAATAGAGGCACACAGCCAAAAACGGGAAGCAAGGGGCATTCACGGAGCCTCGTCCAAAATTCGTCTAACAGAGAAGACCAGCATGGCTGGCAAGAACCTGCCACGACAAGGGACCTGTACCATGGGCCACTGACCACTTCAAACATGAGCCATGGGCTCCGTCTGAATTTACATTTGAATCGCCCCACAAGGCTAGGACCAGCCGCTCTGAACACGGCAGGCCCGGACGGTTACCCCCGGGAAAGGGAACCATGTCAGCACGGGGGTGAACAACATATCTTCACGTTTTTAAAAACCAATAAAAGATGGTCTTGCTATGTTCCAAACAGAGACTCAGTCATGGTGCCCTTAGACGGGACGGGCTGGTGTGGGGTTCAGGAGACCTAGTGCCCCCGCCCAGCTCCAGCGACTATGACCACACTACTCGCTCACTCGTTGTGCCTCAATTCCCTGCTCTGGATGATCCAGGGGCTGGACAGGGTCCTCCCAGAGGTCTAAACACATATGACAAAGGCACTCTGAAGTGGGATCATGGGACATAAAGAAGGAAAATAGTCTGTGACTTGTAGGGACCCCATGCCGGCATGGGTGGGGAAGTCTGGCCCCAGGGGTGTTCCCATCACCTATCAATGAAGTCACCTCCTGAGCTCCGTTTTATCCTCAAAGATCCCTGACTCTTAGGGAGGGCAAGTGACCCTCCCCAGGCCCTACCCTGGCTGTAGGCAGGCTAGGACGAATGCCTGGGCTGCAGAAGCATGGGGGCAGCCCCAGACCTCACCTCCATCTCCTCCATCCGCAGCATCAGGCTCTCCAGATAGGGACTGTCCCTGCTGTCCCCCACGGGAGCTGAGGCTTCTGGCTCTGAGCTTCCACAGTGGGTCACAGCCCAGGGCCAGTGAGAAGCATCTTTCAAACAGCTCCCCAGCGTGTGAAGGCTGTGGGGTGCATGGTCCAAAGCTGCAGCCTGTGAAGCAAGGGAGGGGCAGAGAAACAGTGAAAGACCTGAAAATGACCAGCAGCCACAGCAATGCAGCCCTGGGCAACCCCCACACGTCATACCCCTGCCACACCAGCCAGTCTTAAACAGTCACATCCACACAGCCATCACCAGCCACTCAGATGCTGCCACAAATGGGGCACATGACCGTAACCATCACGTGACAGCCAGTAAAGCAAGTGACCTCTTCGTGCTGCACCCAGAGTCCACGAGCTCACGGGTCAGATTCCAGACAATAGGTCTATTCTCATGTGGTTCTAGGCTTTTGGAAGAATGTTTATACGTGACATCAGGAGGTCTCTCATCCTCTAAATTCACTCAAGACTTTCTACCCATAACCCAGGAGAACATTACTGGCTTCTCTTGACCTCGTATTCTTTATACTTTACAGTTTGCAGCATGTTCTTATACAAGCTCTAGTTCTTCTAAGACGCATCTACAATCCACTGGGAGAGAGGCGGTGCAGGGGGTGTCCTCTGGGAAGTGACGGCATCAGGCTCTGGAAGGAGGCGTCTGGGGACACGGGGTCCCGGCACTGCCCGCTGTGCCTTGTCTGCAAGGTGCACAAGCCCCTGTGCCTGGCTCTCGGCCTCCTCAAGGAGACGGGACAACCCCGTCTCAAAGCTGAGAGGGCTCTATGAGCAAGGGCGTGTAGGGACATGCTGTCAACGGTTCCTACCATGGCAATTTAAAAAACCTGACCGACCAGAAATATATGCATGTCTAGTTAACGAAAACGTGTGTATCCGCACATGTAAGCCTTTTCATCTCCAGAGACCAAGATGTCAGGAAGCCCATGTGCTGTGAGAAAAGAGGAAGCTCCGGACATGTTGGCACAGGGGTCATTGACACACGAAGACAGGAACTGGGTACCGAGAGCCTACGGCGCTCTGGGCATGGTACTTCGACTTTTTATATCATATTTCTGCTGAACGGTTGGAATTTTCAGTCCTGCGCATGTATAACTTTCAACTCAGACAAACCTCGAGCATTTGGAAAGCTGAGGTGCTGTGCACATGGCCAGAACCACGGCAGCAGAGGGAGGCACGGTACTCCTTCCCAATGGTAGGGGGTCGTGTAGGCAAGTGAACACGGTGACAGCTGCATTGTGTGTGTGTGACGGGCACGGCCGTCTCCTCCCCTCTCGAGATGGGACTTGGCGAGAACTTGCGTGGAAGGTTAACACAGCACAGGCCTCTGTCTGCGTTGCCGTGCCGATGTCTGTGAGTCTTCACACATACCCTTCGTGGGCTGCCTGGAGACCCAGGCAGGAACATCATCAAACCCGGGACACCAGCTGCTGACGGAGCCAAGGTCCTCTTCCTAACTCTCCTCGAGACCACCTAGTGCCACAGACTCGTTCTCACATGCGTGGCTGGTAACCCTCAAATGCCCAAGCTGTGTTGATGGCGGCCATACCGGTCCTCAGGGACGCCAGCCCAGCTGAGACACCCGGCCAGGAGGGAAGGACCGCTTGGAAGCCAGACCGCATGGGCCCACAGGGCTGCACGCGCACCAGGCAGGTGCTCAGCTTCTGGCCTCAGAGGCCGCCTTGCCCGCGACTCCACTACAAGAGGCTGGTACGGTGAAGTCGGAGCGGCACAAACCACATTACCCACTGACACGCAGCGTGGGGACACGCCCTCAAAATCCACGCTCCTTCTGACCCTGCGTCACCTGGCTAGCATGGCTTTGTCCCTCTTCCTCTAACCCTGGGACCACACACTAGCTCAGCCACGTGTCTGGGCACGGACAGCCACGGCTGCTTTCCAAGCCAGCAGAGACCTGGTGCGGTGACCTGCAGCTCCCAGCCCACAGCCCGAGTTCTGGAGGGGGCGCACACGGGCCAGACACAAGTCCTCTGGGGGGACACACAAGGGTGCCCAACCACAACACGTGCTCTCTTGCCTCTCAAATCTTACCATGTCCTCTCTGCTCGGTCAGGTCCTGGTCACCGTCCGGCACTCAGTGTGGGAGCCTGCCGAGCAGTGAGCCACAGGCTCTCTGCACAGAGGACATCAGGCCCACCATGAGCAAAGCCAGGCTGCATGGCAGGATGAGAGGGTAGCTGCTCTCAGGCTGCAGGCCACCCACACTCAGAGCCACACAGTGCAGCCACATCCCATCCTCGGGAGAGAACAGAGCCACAGACAGAACCCTGTGGCTCCCAAGATTTCTGCTGTATGTGTCAGTAAGCCAAGAGGAATCATCACTTCCCCCTTCCTGAGCAGGGTCCCCCAGCGCTCAGAGGAACCCTTGTCCTTCCCTCGCCACCCAGGACGTTCTCACGACACACCAGCGATGTCGGCAGGAAGCCCACTACGCACGCACCTCCTCTGCGGGCTGGGCGGTTGCCATGTCTGCTGATGGAGGGTCCCTCAGCTGAGGATCTGCTTCCAGAGAAGAGTTGACCCTCTGTTAAAACAAATAAGCATGGGCACCCGGGTGGCTCAGTGGATTAAAGCCTCTGCCTTTGGCTCAGGTCATGATCTCAGGGTCCTGGGATCAAGGCCCACATTGGGCTCTCTGCTTAGCTGGGAGCCTGCTTCCTCCTCTCTCTGCCTACTTGTGATCTCTCTCTGTATCAAATAAATAAATGAAATGTTTAAAAAAAAAAAAAAACAAAAAACACACACAGATAAGCATGATCCAAGAATAACCCAAACCTATAACCCGTGTCAGTACAAACGAACGGTCATGAGGTTAACTCGTGCACGGAGCTCCGCAGGCTCTGCATCAGTTCCCAGCTCATGCCCTCGGGAACATAAAGGCCATGTGCTGATCTTGGCTTGCTGTCCCTTTTCTCCACCCCCAACTTTGGGAACACGGTCAGACTGGCTGTGTGTCTTTAGGCAACTGCCCCACATCTCTGTGCCAGTACATTCAACAATGAAACAAGGAGGTGGACGGCTGGGTTGTGGAGAGCCCTCCCTCTTCTCTGCTCCTGAGATGTCCAGAGACTCTCACAATAATTACACACTTCTTGCACGGCAGGGACAGACTTCAGTGGCCAAAAGGGACCAGAACATGGTTCATTCCACATGAGATTATGATACTCCCTGTGGCCTCCATGTCTACATGGACGATTCCCATGACCAGTGCACCTGCGGGCTTGGCGCTTCCAGCTCATTGCCCGTGCCACTGCAGGCCAGCTCCACCTCCTCCTCGAGAGGGAGGGACAGTCTGCACATGGGCACTGACCCTCGGGACACAGCACCAATCGCTCCAGACCACGGAGGGGAGAGTGTCCCGGACTTGTGCAGAAGCAGGTAATAGAACACTGATGTTCCCCACAGATCTAGCTCATTAACAACAGAAACTGGAACCTAATAAGCTCGTTCCCTAAGCTAAAATCTCTTTCTCAAAAGCAGGACTCTCTCTTCCCCTGTCTTGGTCCCTCATCCATGGCCCCTGAGGGGTTGGGCAGCGCCACACCCATGCCACACAGCACAGCTGGGCACAGTAGCCCCAGCTGCCAGGTGGACACAAGGCCCCATGGAGGGCCTCCTTCCATTCTGGCACTTCCAAAGGCAAGCAAGTGCATTACCTGGGCCTTGACCAGAAGAGGCTTCAAACGTTCCAGGACGGCTTTCTCTACCTTGTCCACTAACTGGGTGTCCGAGACACTATGTAGAGAAAAAAAATCAAAAATTAAAATCAAGAACAAGAAAATATGCTATTTCGTATATTTAGGTATAACTCCAAGTGGGATAAAATGAAACGTGTATAAAAACCACAGAGCTTCTCTAATCTTCAGGGCCACACAACGTCCCAGGGCTCTCGTTAAAGAGCAGATCCACAGTCGGCTGCGATGCTGCCTTTCCAGCAAGCACCCCGGAGCTACGCCCCCAGCCAGTCCTGGACCCACTAAGGGCACCTCTGACCATCTCAACAGGTACGTGAGGCTCTCAGTACATTTCTAAAGAATAATGGCTGTCTTTAAACAACTCAAGAGGATAGAAGACCAAACGTATTAAACTAATTTTGTTCCCTCTCCAACCTCCACTGTAATAGAGTCAGCCACAAACCCACAGAGATGAGGGGAAAATGGTTCTGGAAAGCAGGACAATGTGGTAACTAACCGCAACGAGTGGGCCAAGCTCTTTTCTGGGCCAGTCATGGGGAAAACGGACAGGCCACGCGTGGGCGCCACTGATTTCATGGGCACAAGGCTGGTGGGGGCAGGCATGTAGGGACCTGGGGGGCGGCTTAAACGTGGGAGGTAGGAGCCTGGGGCCCCTCTCCGACTCAGAGAGGAGTGCGGCCACTCCTCGTCTGGAGCATCTCTGGACCCACAGGCACGCTGCACACTCCTGGGACGCCAGCTGCCAGAGGCTCAGCGTCTGGGCACAAGACCAGACCACTGCTCTGGACATTCTGGCCCGCCCGGGGGGGAAGGACTAATGACCCACGCGGCTCCTTCTGAGCAGGGTGGCTGCTCACCACAGAGCAAAGCTCAGCCCAGCCACCCTCCCGGCGGAACACCCAGAACAGTGTCTCCGCAGTGAGATGGACACACGGAGCCACACCCAGAGTCACGCACAGAAGCCAGCTCAAAGCAGGCTGGACGTGAGAACACAGCACAGCGGCAGGGCAGCTAGAGGGCATAGATGACCTGTGTGGGCCCAGCGTGGCCCGTCACAGAGTAAGACCCGCCGTCCGATAAAACGTCAATAAACTGATCACAGAACCCGAAACTACTTCTTCATCAAGACTCTATTAGGAAGCTCACACACAGGCCAGCCCCTACTGCTGCCCATCGGTCTGACACCGACTCCCGTGCAGAACACAGAGAGAGCCTCAGAAGCAACATGACGCCACATACCCTCTGTCGATGGCAAGGAAACACAAATGCAGACCATGAGGCACCAGCACACTCTCATCCAAGGGGCTAGAGCACAGCGACCGGGGACCCGACACGCATCCGCTTCCTCCTGCCGAGAGCACAGTGACCAGGGACCAGACACATGTCCGCCTCCTCTCACTGACAGCAGGGCACCCGGGGACTGGACACATGTCCCCTCCTTCCTCCGACAGCAGGGCACCCGGGGACCGGACACACGTCCCCTCCTCCCTCCGACAGCAGGGCACCCGGGGACCGGACACACGTCCCCTCCTCCCTCCGACAGCAGGGCACCCGGGGACCAGACACACGCCCCCTCCTCCCTCCGACAGCAGGGCACCCGGGGACCGGGCATGCATCTATCTCCTCCTGCTGAGAGCAGAGCAACCAGGGCAGGGGTGGGCCACACAAGCAGACAAGGCCCACCTCTTGGCTCCTCCAGCCTGGCAACTGTTCAGCATCTAAGCACGTGGAAGGGACACTTGGTAGCAAAGCCAGTGCATGCGGTCACGCAGGCACCCATCTGTCCAACAAGGCCAGGCCACGGCAGTCCAGGGGCACAAGCACACAGAGCTGCAGCAGCAGACAAGCCCTCATGACTCCTGCTCTGGCGCAAACCCCCACCTCCACTCCAGCTTCCCGCATTCCTGCAGTCTTGAGGCCCATCAGTCCCCCTGGCCCGCTGGAGTCCGCACAGCGTGGAGCAGGCCTCAGGGACCGTGCACAGGGCCAGTGGCCTGGCCCCACCTGACGTGTGCTCTGCCGGGGGCTGCCCAGATGTGCACAGTCCCTCTGCACGGGGAACGGCTGTGCTCGGTCTACCTGGGACATGGGCCTCACCTCTGCCTTTGCGTCTTGTCCGAGCCCTCAGCTTTCAGTCCTTCTAGCTCCTTCAGTGTTTTACAAGCTTCGGCGTCAAGCCAAGCGAGTCTGGTGGACAGGAAACAGAGTCAGACCAGCTGCCCCGCCACACATGCTGCCGTCCCCAAAGCCGCCCCAGGGCCAGGGCTGGGGTCAGGGATGCCAGAACTCCAGCGCTGGGCTCCACGAGCGACACAGCTCTATCGGTGGAGCTCCTCACAGGAGGCCCTGTGCAGACGCGTACCCAATCGGTGTGGACAGCCACCAAAACCGACCACGAATATTCTCAAGAAAGACAGCCCTGAGTCCTCCGGTTTAGGAGGCATGACTGGGATCCAATCACACAATAGCCCACATGCGTTTTCGCTCTCCCACAATCCAAGAACAATCTCAGACACACAAACGCACAGCCCATCACTGCTCCCTCGGGAACACTCTCACCTCACCCCCAATTCGAGCCTATGCCCCAGGGCCACGAAGCCCAGCTCTCTGCAGCAGGAAGCAGCCCGTCCCCCTCCAGCCCTCTATTCTTCACCCTCCAGCTCTGCCTCTGATCAGTAGTAACAGGCCCTTCCTACGACTGTAAGTCATGGGGGCTGGGATCCTGTCCTTCGGCCCCGTTTCTAGAAGCCTCCACAGAGCTCACTGCCACACTACACACAAAACAAGCAGCCAGTGGACAAGAGACACACACGATGGTGAGTAAATGGAAGGGGCAGGGGCTCGCCGTCCATGCAGGGCCGTCCAAAGGCACAGCCTGGTGACGGATGCTGTCCATATGCGAGAGAGGTCCGTCCACTCCATACCCCGGGTGCCCGGGGCCCTTTCTTCTTCAAAGATTTGAAAACCAGCAGCACACACCTCACTGCTTCCTGCACGACGGCCCCCCTCAGCTGACTCTCCTCCTGAGCCTTGTCCTGCTGGAGTGACACTTCTTTTGGGGCCTCTTTGGGGCTCGGCTTCCCCTTCAGCCAGGCAGCACTGCAAAAGACCAAAGAGCACCGCTCAGGGAGCACGCCCTACACACACACACACACACACAGGCGACTCCCAGCAGCTGGCTGAGTGGGAGCGCACGAACAACAGTGAGCGCCCCCTTGGGCTCCAGGCTCAGGGCGCACGCACATGCTGTCCTCTGCTTCACACATGCGGCCCTGCTTTCAGTGAAGGAGAACTGACCTGGAGCTTTGTTTTTTTTTGTTTTTTTTTTTTTTTAAAGATTTTATTTATTTATTTGACAGAGAGAAACACAGCCAGAGAGGGAACACAAGTAGGGGGTAGTGAGAGAGGGAGAAGCAGGCTTCCCGCCGAGCAGGGAGCCCGATATGGGGCTCGATCCCGGGTCTCCGGGATCATGACCTGAGCTGAAGGCAGTCGCTCAACCAACTGAGCCACCCAGGCACCCCTGACCTGGAGCTTTGACTCACTGATCACGTTCTGCACTGTGATGCCTCTGGGAGGCCCTCCCACCCTCTGCTCACACCCTGAGGACAGATATCCCGCGGGCCCGTGGGTCTGCAGCAGAAACACCCACCAATGGATGTTTTCATGAGCCTCCTGCTGAATTCATGTCTTTATTCCAACACATACACAAAACTACAGAATTCAGAGCAGATGAGCACAAAAAGCACCTCAGGAAACTAGGCCTGATTTTAGGTCCAGCTCTGCTATGCCAGACAGTCAATTCTCCAAAACGCTGCTACTGTAGCTCCGGGGCTCAGAGAGCAGGCGGACCTATTCACAGCATCATCTGAGTCTTTGGGGAGCCCAGCCCACCAGGCTGCTCCCCACTATTTTCTCGCTGGCCCTCCTCCCCACGTTCCTGCTCTCTACAGGCCTGACCCTGGTCCTTCCAATGTGCTCGCAACCACCCCCACCCCTCTTTCTTACCCTGCTCCCCAGAGACCACCTCCTCCCAACCAGACCCTGTGGTCCCTGGAAGCCCCGCCGCCCCCAGCTCTTTGGAACGGGGCCTCGTCACCACGTGCAGACGTGGACACAGAAGGGAAAGTCAACATTCTCCTCACTGCCCCCTGCGGAGATGACATCTATGTGGTTTTAGAATTCAAAATCTTATCTTGGAATTGGGATTACTTTTAAATATTCGTCCATCAGCAGACATTGACTGGCCCCCAAGATCCATCAGGGCTGAGGCCCCACGCTGGCCATGGGCCACTCCACTCTGAGGAAGGCACAGCTCCTGGGCCGCTACAATTCACCATGTGCAGACAGGCGGGGCCAAGCCCGCAACCCCCACAGAGGACCACAGGCCCACGGCAGGTTGGCAGCCCACAGGAGGTTCCCCGCCCCCAGTCGGAAGGAGAAAGGCCCCAAGAGGCTTCTAGACACACCTCCTCACGTATTTCTCACCCACATAAGCTCCGGTTCTTAGTGGGAACCAAGGCTGCTGCTGCCTCATGAGCTCTAAGCGACGGGGACCTCTGCTCTGCGGAGCACACACCCCACCACGTACCACTTCGGAGATGCTGGCGGGGACGTGGGGTTCGGAGGCACCCAAGGGGCCCTGCTGTCTCTCACAGGCTGCTGGTTCATTTTCAGTCTGGAGGATACTGTCGTGCGCTGCAACCGGCTCCCGCTTTGGGCCTGGGTCGGTCTGCTTCTCTCAGTCCTGCGGGGCCCCTGCAACAGACAAACATGAACCATAGAGCCACGAGGCTAGCAAAGAACTCGCTTAAACCTCAGGCCAACAGAAACTTCGAGAGTCCCTGCGCTGCCCCAGGAGCCTGAGTGGACAGCACTGTGGCAAAACCTAATGGCAGGCGTGCCTCATAATGGGCGTCCCTCACATTGAGTGAGTCTACACTGAGCGTCTCTCACACTGAGTGTCCCTCATACTGAGCGTGTCCACACGGAGCATCGCTCACGGTGAGCATCCCTCACACTCAGTGTTCCTCACACTCAGCATCCCTCATACTGAGCGTCCCTCACACTGAGCGTGTCCACAATGAGTTTGCACGCTGTACTCTACCCTTGCTCCCAGGAGGTGATGGGGTCAGGGGAGGGGTGAAGCTGGACACTCTGCACATCATCACACTTTTATATATACACACACACACACATATACATATATATACCCCCATATAAAATATTTATTTTTATGTTTTTTTATCAATTAAAGAAAAAAAAGAGAGAAGCTACATGACATTCCTGGTTGAAACACTAAACGCCTTATCTATAAACCGGGAGCGGATTTCCTCCCGAGCTTCCAGAAGGCCGAATGGGCACCTGGAGGGGAGTGCCTGCTGCGTGCATACTGGCCTGGTCTCGCCTGCCCGATGAGAACCTGCGAGGCGGATCTGAGCCAGGACCTAAGGGTGCATGGGAACCCTGACAACAGTCGGGCCCGGCCGGTGGTGGTGGCCACACTGTTTCCGACCGGTTCCCCGCCTCAGTTACGCTATAAACAGCAGCTGAAAATAGGTTGGAGCTTGCAGCCAGCTGGGCCCGGGGCAGAGAGCCGGGACCCTGAGATGCCTCCCCACCACCCCCAGGAATTAGTCATCACTGTTTCTCCTCAGCAGGAAGCAAACCTCCACCCCTTTCAATCTCACCCTCCCAAATCAGAAACCCAAGACATGGAATTCTAGCCTAGGCTGCCCGATGGAAGCCACGTTATCAAATTCACGCGCATCTCACCGAACCTGGACAAGGCCGACACCTGGTCCTGGGAGCAGTATGACTATGATTTTTCATTAAAACGCCACACAGCACGCAGAGCCAAGCCAAGTCAGCTGTGTCGGACGGTGGGCTCAGAACTCCGGCAGCCTTGTGACCAGCCCGTGACTGGGGCCACGGGCGGGACGGCTCCGTACCTGCGCTGGCCTCGCTGGCGCCCGGGCCTCCTCCTTCCTGAGCACCGCGCTCCTGGCCCTGGGCCTCCCTGCCGCCGCTCCGGTGCTCGCCAGGGCCGCTAGATCTGCCGGGCAGCCGGCACTCTGGTCTGGGGCAGACCGGGCTTCTTCTGGAAAGATCTCCGCACCCATCACGTCGAGCCCGTTCTCCAGCCTCCAGGTCGCAGCAGGGGCTGCCACAGCAGGACAGTTATCTATAGGACATTTCAGAAGGACACACAGAGGGAAATGCTAGTCAAGCGGTGACAGGGATTTCCACTGACACAGAAGCTCCAGACACCCAGCCGAGCCTGCAAACACGGAGGCGTTGTGCTGCCAGAGTCACTCCTCGGCCCGTGACTCCCACGTGGCGCACATGCGGACACCGCAGAATGTGGTCGACACCCAGGATCACCTCCCTGGCATGCTCCTTCGCCACCCCGGCCCCCAGTCCTGACTGCTGGCCCCTTCCAGCCGGGGCAGCGTGTGCGCTCCCATGACTGAGGATGGCAATTCCTGAGCGATCCCTTCTTGGCCTCCGGTCACCCCACGTGGCTACCAAACGTGTTTTTTCTAAGATGCAAATATATAACTGTCATTTCTCAAAATCTCCATCCATCCATGATGTTTAATTTGCAGTGGGAAGCGAAATAAAATGGTCTTTAGTTGATTGAAGATGAGAGGATGCTTTCCCACATAGAAAATCCCAGGGAACCTATACATAATTAAACGAGGAAGAGGGTTTCTGGATAAAAGAAAAATATATGAATCAGTGTCATTCCCACGTATCAAAATAACTAGAGAAAATATAAGAGAAAAACATCCTGTTAGCATCACAGCAACAAAAACAATAAGGCACTTAGGAAGAAATCTAACAAGATATGCCTAAGAGTCACAAAAAACTTTCAAAAGTATTAAGACAGGAAAGAAATGAGTAAGTTCAAGAACAGAAAGAATACTGTGAAGATGTTAATTCTCCCCTAAGTAGGCCATCATTACAAATGCAAATTCAATTACAACCCAAGCAGATCTTTTAGTGGACCCAAAGAGGCTGATCCTAAAGTTCTTAGTAAAATCCCAAGCCAGCCAGACAGCTCTGGAGAAGTGCAGCCAGGCGGGGTGCAGAGGGCGAGGGTCCCAGAGGCCCCAGAGGCCCCCAGAGGCCCCCCCCGCGGCACAGCGGGTGGCCACGGGGACAAAACAAAACAGGAGCCTTGCCTCATACCCAGCATCACTTAAATTTAAATGAAATGAAGACAAAAATGTACAGGGAGCCTGGGTGGCTCAGTCCTTAAGCCTCTGCCTTCGGCTCAGGTCATGATCCTAGAGTCCCCGGATTGAGCCCCCGCGTCGGGCTCCCTGCTCAGCTGGAAGCCTGCTTCTCCCTCTCACTCCCCCTGCTTGTGTTCCCTCTCTGGCTGTGTTTCTCTCTGTCAAATAAATAAATAAAATCTTAAAAAAAAAAAGAAAGAAAAAGATGACAGAAGCATGACAGGAAAACCGTAAACGTTTTAGAAGAAAGGACGGGAGAAAGGACAAAGACGTGAGGGCAGAGAAACCTCCTTAGGAATAAGGTTGATCTGCTTCAGGTAATGATGGCGCACCGCAGCTGCCTTCCCCCAGGAAGACACAATAAACTGCGCAGACCGGCAAGAGTCAGAAGCAGAGATCTGTACCACGTGTGATGAGCACAGGACTCATCTCTAGCATATATGGAAGACATCTACAAATCTGTAAGAAAGATATATAATCCGATAGAAAAGCAGGCAAAAGACAGAGAGAACAATCTGAACTGTCAATAAAAACGTGAAGAGATGGTCACCTATAATGAGAAAAATCCAAACTGAAACAACAAAGTATAGTTTCCCATCCATGAGACTAGGAGAGGAGTTCAAGGTGATGAGCCCCAAGCCACCCTGGGGAGGACAGGGGTGTGGACGGTCAAGGGCGCCCAGAGAGCACCCAGAAGCCACAGGGCTGAACCGGCCCCTGATGTGGGACAGGATAGCTCTACTGAAGCCCGAGACCGGCCCAGGCTGCAGCCTCCCCCCGGGGTCCACGTGGCCAGAGGGCACCCGCCATCAGTGCTTAGGACAGCAACACACAGGGAGCCCATCAGCAAACGCAGACCACAGACTATGGTCTAGTCACACACAGAAACCAGATGGAAGGGAAAGTTATGAATCACAAGTCACGCATCAATGTGAACGAGTCTTAGAAACCCGCGGGGGAGCGACGGCAGAATGAGGACACGTCCCCTAAGAGGTGGGTCATTTACACGTGCCGCGCAGTGTGGGAAACGACATTCCACACCATCTACGGATGGGCACACAGCAGCACTAGCCTAAAAACAAGCCCAGATGATGATAAAAACAGGAGTGCCCTTTGGTGAGAGAGGGAGGGGAACATGATGGAGAAGGAAACACATATGGGACTTCAGGGGCACCCAGCTGGCTCAGTCGGTGGAGCGCACCACCCTTGATCCCAGGGTCGTGAATTTGAGCCCCACGTGGGGGTAGAACTTACTTAAAAACAAAAAAAGGGGACTTCAGCTGTATCTGCCATATTTTACTTCTTAAAACAAAATTCTGAACCCAATAAAGCAGCAATGTTAATTTTTTAATCTGGGGAATACACAGGATGTATAATTTTCATTCTTTTTCTGTATATTTTAAGTATTTTATCCGACAAGGAGAACTGCGTTCAGACTCCTGGATGGCAGTCACAGGTAAGGTCTGGTACTTTCTCAGCCAGCAGGACAGCTAAAGGGCAAGGAAAATCTAACCTGGAGGGAAGGAGTGAGAAGAAGTTGTCTGCACACCTTGGCCACTCTGCCCTCCAGGACCTGAAGCTTTTCCAGCTGGATTTACATAAACCAGCGCTAATGCAAAAGCAGAGCCTGAGGGCCTTGTGAATGGTGGGAAAGGGGTCACCACCCTTCCTTCCCACAGGGATACTGACGCACTCAGCCGCGGCAAGGACATTCCAGAAGCCGCTAAAGTACTGCACCGGCCAACAATTCCATAAACCACAAGAGCGCATTAGGCTCACACAAATACCCCAACTGAACAGGGTGGGCGGGGGTGAGGGGCGGCCTCAGGGAGTCAGAGTGGAGGACTCAGCTGTGACCGCAGACAGCAAGTGTAATCTCCTGAAACCTGAGCTGTAAGGGCAGCAGGAGAAACACGAATGAAGTAAGAGTAGGAGGGCAACCCCACCCGGCGCCCCGAGCAAGTGCACCATTTGCAGAGTAGCGACAGGCACTTCTCGGTCTGTAGCAGTGAAGAGGACAGAGAGCAGCACTAGCGACTGTCCCATCCAGCACTCTCCTGGCTCCGGCTAGAGGCCGACTGGCATGCGGGTATCCCCACAGTACACGCAGCAGGTGGACGGGCCACCACAGCTCTGCAGACGGGGAAGCAAGCTGCCAAGCACAGCCCACGCCCTGACTTAGGGTCCAGGGCTGTGACTATCCCTTCCGCTCGGCCATCAGGGATGCAGGAACTACTCCAGAGAAACCCATTTCCCCAGCAACACAGGCCTGCTTACTTCTCCACGACCTGATCACTTTATTATTTTAGAAATGGACAAAAGTCATTCTTCATGGCCACCAAAGATCCGTTTCTTCAGCTAGGCTCTGCCTACCACAATCCGACCTTCCCTCAGCAGTTTGAGGTTGTCTTGAGGAGCTCAAAACACCTGCCACATTTAAGGCACCCAGGATTATCCAGCATGCTCCTTACACTGGAGTCTGTCCCTCAGGGTAAGGACCAGTGTCCTGGCTTCACAGATGGGAAAATGAAGGCAGAGAGATGAAGTCCTCTGCCTGGGGGTAAGGTGCATCCACCCTCCTGCTCTCCCATGTCTGCTCTGCAGCGAGCTTCAGACCAGCAGCTCTCCACCCGCTCTCTGCGAAGCAGGTGCTCACTGTCCCCTCAGTCACAGGCACCTGTGCTCTTCCAAGTCATAAAGGAAACGCACTGCTGCACAGGCCCAGGAAGTCGTCCACATTAACCCGCCCCCCCCCCCCCAACGCCCAGACCGTAGCTGCTGGCCTGAAGCCTTTCCTTCCTCTGACACACCGCCTCCTGGAGCCTGTCCCACAGGCACCCAACCCCGGGCCAGCACGGGGCCACATACCCGGTGCGGGCATGTCAGGGACAGGTGCACCAACTTGGGGCTGAGTTCTCCTGAGTACAGTGAAGGGAAGGGAGAACCGCACTGCGCTCAGTGCGCATCTAAGAGCAGTGCAGCAAATTCGTGGCACCCATGTCAGAGGTGGTCCACCAACTCAGTGGCAGACTGAGACACAGGTCAGGTGAACACTGATACACAAGCGTCAGCCCAGCAGAGGAAACAGGGACATGATGAATATAGTAACTAACAGCACGGGCACAGACAACCTTGGCAAATGAGACACATAAATTAAGGCTGAAAGTTCAAGTGCGTCCTTCATCTCAGTAAACCTGAGCAGGTTCAATGTAAAACCCACCGGAGTGAAGAACACCAATATTCAGCTACTTACAGGAGAAACTCCTAGCCTGGCAGTGGAGGCCGGAGCCCCAGGACGGGGGCGCGAGTCCAGGTAAGCGCCACATGACAGCATGGAGCACTCGCCCCGAGGTTTCACAGGAAAACCTCCACAGCCCAGAAGACCAAGCATCTCACAGCAGAGGTTCCAAACAGGCGAAGCAAAAGTCCAAGGACAGATGGAGGCTCAGGCATGACAAGACACTCAGGCGGACCTTTCCATCAGCCATCCACAGATCTCATAGATGAAACCAGAAGAGCACAGGAGACAACGCAATAATGGAACAAAGGCTAGAATGAGCCAGGGCCACTCATGATTCTACACACAGCAGAAGACAATCTGTTGACAAAATGTCAGAAGACAGGAGCACTCTGCACAGACACACGTCAGCACTGACGTCAGGAGCTCCATGGCTTACAAGACGTCACGCCCAAGGGCACTCAATTGGGTGAACATGGACATAAGGTCTACACCTACTGAGTGGATGTGAGGACAACTGAAACGGAGGTCCTGTGAATCGGGAGTCTCGGAGGCATGAACTCCGTCAGAATTCCAGGATGCTGTCTGCTGTCATTGTGGGGGGGGGGGGGAGGGCTGTTGGTGGAAATCACATCCTAATTCTGAAACTTCCGTGCAAATGCCAAGGGTTAAGGTCAGCAAAGGCATTTAGGAAGACCGGGTGGCTGGGCATTCCAGTCAAGAGTCAGAATGAAGATGTCATGCACAGGCCCAAGGACCAGCAGCTAGATCCATGGCAGAGAACATGGGGCCCAGAAACGGGCCCACATGTGTGTGGACACTTAATTTACGACAAGAGGGGCATTTTGCCACTTTGGGAAAGGAATAATCTTTTCAAATGAACCTTCTCAAGGAAATAACACAGGAAAAGGTTTTCTTAACTCTGGCATGGGGAAAGGCTTCAGTGGAACACAAAAACAAACACAAACAAACTTACAGGAAGACACTGCTCCACTGGACCCCAGTGAGATTACCGGTCCTGTCCATCAAGACCCCACTGCAACAGGAGAGGCAAGCCGCGCCCTCTCAGTACGAACTTACAGCACAGATAACTGCGGCAGGGTCCCAATGCAGAATACTCCCCCAAAGAACTCCTATAAAGCCATTTTGAAAAAAGTTTTAAAAAGGAGAGGAAGGAAAAAGGAAGCAAGAGGAGAACGTAAAAGAGGGAGGGAGGCAGGGAGCGCAAGAAACTTGAACTGCACTTCCTCAAAGGAGGCATGTACGTGGGCTATAAACACGAGAACATACGCACACCATCACTCAAAGAGAAAAATGTAAATTCAAGCCAGAATGAGGGGCACCTGGGTGGCTCAGTAGGTTAAACATCTGACTCTTGGTTTCAGCTTAGGTCTTATTTCAGGGTCCTAGGATCAAACCCAGTATTGGGCTGCTTGCTCAGCATGGAGTCTGCTTGGGAGTCCCTCCCCCTCTGCTCCTACTGCGCATGCCCAGTCCTACTCTCTCTCGGTGTATATACAAAATAAATCAATAAATCTTTAAAAAAAAAACAAAATCTGATAGTCTACACACCAAGCAGGGGCTACACTTAGAAAAACAAGTGGAGGCAAGGAATTGTGGCAGCAGCTCCCACACACTGCTGGTTGGCATAAAACCAGTAAACTACTCTGAATCTTACCTATTCCCCTTGAACAAAGCGCCATGACCTGACCAGGACACCCCTGGGGAACACACCAGACACAAGCACACATGCGCTCGCACCAAGAGACACATGAGAAGAGTCACCTCCTTTGTAATGATCCAGACCTGGGACAACCCCGATGATGACAATGGAGCCTAGCCACATTCATAAGGTGGGACTCAGCAATGAGCACCAATAGCTCACAGCTACACAAACACAACTCTCAAACACGTGGACAGAAAGAGGCCAATCCCATGAAAATACCAACTGCATACTTCTATTCCTCTGAAGTTCATAAAGTTCCAGATCTGGCAAAAACCAAAGTACAGCAAAAAAAAAAAAAAAAAAAAAAAATCAGAAGAACAGTTAATCTGGGGGAGGAGGCAAGGCAGGGAGATTGGAAGAGGGGATTTCTTAGGACTTGGAACGTTCGATTTCTTGACTCAGGCAGTGGCTTTACAGATGTTTCTGTACTTTTCTATCTGTACACTCTACTTCCACTGAAACAGCAAAATGAGTTTACTGGATTCATCCATGCCAACACCAATGGCACATAAAAAAATTCAATATTAGAATCTTGAAACTGTTTTAAAACACTATCAAAGTGTACTTCTATCAGTTTAACTTAAAAAAAGGAAAAAGTAGAAAAAAAGAAAATCTCTTCACAAAACTGGGAAGAAACAGAAGATTATTTCCTCTACTTTGCACGAGGACATGTGAAACCCAACAGCGAGCATCGCATATAAACAGACCCCATGAAATCTGGCAGGAAACGATGCCCCCACTAGAACTATCACCCAGTATTATTCTGAACTAAATTCGGTCCGGGAAAGAAGAGAAAAAAGAAAAGTATAAAAATCGCAAAGAGAAAGGCAGAACTTCACTTATTTGTATGTGATCTCATCTATCTGGGCAAGGACAAAAGATTTAACTAACAATATATCTCATTATTTCATCAAATCTAAAAGGTCAAGTATGACACGCATCCTTGTTTTATGTACCAATGGCAAATTTTAAAACACTGCCAATTAGTTGTAAGGTATCATCACCGTAAACGGCATGCCGGATCCAGAAATGTTCCACCACATCCCTCAGAACCAAGGAGATGCAGTGTGGTGGCCACCCAGGGGTCTGGACAGGGTCCCACGGCTCTGCAGGAAGGAGCTAGAACCCATCTCGACATGCAATAAAAAGTCAATCCCATTCACAGCAGCAATAAAAACCATAAAATGAGAAAACTGGAAATGAACCTAACAAGGAATCCAGGAATTCCTAGTATCCCTACATCGGGAATTCTCCAGTGCCAAAAACTGTGCCCTTCAGCTGCAGGGCCAGAGACAGGGCACGATGATGTCATCCCCCCAGCCCAGCCTGTGAACTCTGTCTGGGAACCTGACAAGCACCTTTTCCTCTGAAGAAAAAGAACAAAGAGGAAGAGCCTCCAGAAATAGTAAAATATGTAAGAACAAGGATTCTGCCCACAAAGTATAGATCTCTGTACCAGGAAAGGGATCCTAAACCAAGTCAAAAGCAAGTGACTGAGAGCTCCATGTTTTCTGTGTAAACCCAGAGAGGAGGCCCAGGGCACAGGAAGGAACTCTGTATACCCGTGACCATGCTACCACACCCCCGAGGGCAGAGGGCGGCCCCAAGGAGGGAGCACACGCCCAGGGGGCACCAATGACCTTCCTCCCTGGAGTCAGGACAGGACAAGACAAACAGGAAGGGAATATTTCCATCTAGATACTGGAAAATTCTGACAATTTCACAACATAAAGTACTTGGCAAGGATATGGGAAATATACTCTGCTGCTCACTGTTCCCCAAAACATCCCCGTAGGCCCATGTTCAAGGGCAAGCTGGGCACCTGTCTAAACATGCACAAGCCAGCTACCTGGTTCTGGGTACAACAAGTTATTACCTGCACTAAGAACACACACATACATTGCATGGGTATCTGCGTGTATGCGTGTGCCCATCGTTAAAATCTAAATAAACAAATGTTTACAACACAGGGTTCTCACTTCCAGCTGTTTAGGAATCTCCTTTAGGGGACCCATGCGCGATGATGTGAGAAGAGAGAGCCTGACATTCCTCACCCTCATCTGGGGGGGAGCCCTTCCCTCTATATGATGACCCTCCCTCTATGGGGGGACCCTCTCTCTACGGGGGACGCTTCCTCTGTGGGGGGGATCTTTCTTCTACAACTGGTCGTTCCTCTATGGAGAGACCCTTCCTCCATAAGAGGGACCTTTCCTCTATGGGGGACCCTCCTCTATCAGGGGACCCTTCTCTACCAGGGCACCCTCCTCTATGGGAGGGGACAATTCCTCTATGGGAGGACCCTTCCTCGACGGGAGAGAGCCTTCCTGTGTGGGAAGATCCTCCAGCCTCCCACCCAAGGACACACTCTGGTTGCTACTTGCTTCCCTGGGTTCAAGTGCACAAGCCATAGACCAGGTTTTAAATTCTCACCTCCCCTCCGCACAGGGTCTGTGTCAGACCAGAGCACCCTGAAGAACCAAACACCCACACCACTGACGTCTCGGGACACATACCAACAAGAAGCGTTTTTGCCCCTGAAGGCCACCTTGCTTCCTCTGGAAATGTCTCTTTTGCTACAAGGGGTTTCCTCTCGCTCTTGGGCAAAGGACTCTGCCATCTGTCTAAGGCCCTATGGCTACCAACAGGAAACTTGCTCCGAACTTCCATGAAACTTTTCTTCTTTTTCGGTGACAGTTTCTTTTCCAGAAGAGATTCCAAAGCCTGTCATGAAACCACAGAGAAATGTGTGGTCATGGCCATGTCTAATGGTCAATGGCTGTTGTTTAGCTGGAAAACTTTATTACTGAAAACATTTACTAAATTAATAAAAGAATTCTGCATGTTCTTTTACACATTTAGCTCCCCGAAACCAACAGCACAAAGATAAAGAACAGGACTACTTCTGAAGGCATCCAAATCCACCATATTTTAGAAACTAACCACAGTCTTCAGAGCCCAATCCTACCTGCTTTTTAGATGTCTTAATTCTCAATCATCAAATAGCATCAAATAGCACACTCAAATAGCATTTTCAGTGGGCAAAGGAACTACGTGTAATATACATCTTCATAAATCATGCAGCATGCCCCGGGGCCTTGGCCACCCAGCCCCACACGGGCTCCCGTTCCTACAAGAGGCACCCCTCACTCAACAGTGGGCAGTGAGGGCCTGGCCTCCAGCCGGTCTGTGCAAACTGAGACTTACTCCGGGGACAGTGAGGCGCGAGGACAGAAAGCCGTGGGAGCTGCAGCCCATCAACGGGACTGAGTTCCTCACATTACTGACAGATAGACGTATATAAGAATCATCACGTCCTGGTGATCCTGCTCAAACTCTGGGAATGAGCCAGATAAGCCCTTGAGGTCTTTACAGGAGCACAGATGTGCCCACTGCATCTGGGATGGGCAAGCGTGCAAAGCACCAGGTGACCCGCTACACTATTGGAGGGTCTGCACTTGACTACGTTCCTGAGCTGCGTCCTCCAGGCACCGATACGACCTGCACCCCACACACCGTGCGGCAACGGTCAAGGTGGAGGGACACGGGGGCCGCCAAGGGCTAGTTAACACCCCAAAGTCTCCCTCTGGTGCACCTGTCCTCCGGTGTCTCACCAACACGAAGGTCGCCTTTGGTCTGTGGACGGATGTGGGGGTGGAGCCAACTCTGGCAAGGGAGTCATGGGGACAGGGTGGAGGAAAGTCCCAGCAGCACCTCTCGGGTCTTCTTCACCTGTATTGCACAGGTAAGAAAGCCCACGTAGCTCCCAGTAGGGACGGGATGGCACAGACAAGGGCACCCTGTTCTTGCTGGCTCTGTCCTGACTACTACCTGCTGGGGGATGGCAGACATCTCCAGCCATCGCACCAGACTGGAGGCTATGCTCTCTTATGTCTTCAAGCACCTCTTCTTCCCAGAAGTCCACCGAGACTGCACATTGGCAGTCTCATGCAAACACTAACTGAAGAGTGCTCTGTTGCGCTCCTTTTCTGCGCTAATAGGTTTTCTCTCAAGTGGCACAGTCAGGGGATGGAACATTCTGGTGAATCAACAGACTTGGTTAAGAGCCCATGCATGTTCTGTAGCCAAGCCACCCAGTCTCAAACAAGTGAAATATAATGTTACAGACTAGACTATAAAAGTGATAAAACAAAAGCAAAGTACATCCTCCATCCTCAGGCAGCAGCTTCATCTCGTCTTCTTAACTCCCAATGAAACCAGGCCACAGTAAGCATGACTTCCCTGCTCAGAGACAAAGCACTTTGAATAAAACCTGGAGTCCACTTCATACCTCGATCTGTCGCAGGATGTCCGTGACCACGTCGGGGACAGAGGAGTCAGCGTCCAGCTTGGCGGAGCAGAGTGACAGCTGGCGGATAAGGCTGCCCAGCTCCCGACAGCGCGCGGGAACCGGGTGCTCCCCGCGGTCGGTCAGCTGCGTCACCAACACCTGTAAGGCCCGGACAGCCCCTCGGTGGGCAGCCGCCAGCCGCGACACCATCCAGGACTGGGGATGCATGAGAGGGGAGGAGCTGTTTCAGAACTCAGGACTTGTCCACATCAATCCCACCCTCGCGAGGCCTGTCTTCTTTCAGACAACGCTGTACTCTGACACTTGCTCACAGTAAGGAAAGCACCACGTTGAAAGGTTTCCTCTGACAAATAGCTTTTGCCTTCCTATTGTCAGCTTTTTTTTTTTTTCAACATTTTTATTTATTTATTTGACAGACACAGAAAGAGCACAAGCTAGGGGAGGAGCAGAGGGAGAAGCAGGCTGGCTATGGAGCAGCAGCCTGATGCAGGGCTCAATCCCAGGACCCTGGGATCAATGACCTGAGCAGAAGGCAGCCACTGCACCAAATGCGTGCCCCAGGCGCCCTCTATTGTCAGTTTCTTACATGGGCAGTTACAACAACAGAATCGATTTTCAGAGTCTGCTCCCGGGAGGGTCACCCCACATGCAGGGTATGTATGTACGGTGCTCGTGACCCCCCGACACGTCTCTACAAGAGCCACGCACACTTAGTGCAGAGAACCCAGCCACACAATCCCTACCAGACACTGGAAACGCAACTAATAAGCAAGCAGTATTCATCACAACTGAACTGCGTCATTCATTACCTTCTTCGTGTGTCTGATTTTATGTGGACTCAATTTATCCAACTCCTCCTGGATTTCTTTCACCTGTTCCGTAAAGGGGACAAAGTAAAGACTTTAGATCCATGTGCTGATCTGTCTTGTCCAAATATAACCACTGCTTAATTCAAGTCACTTGGAATGAGACAAGGCTCTTCACTCATGACCCGAAACACAGTCCCTAACTTCCAGTTCAAGCCGCTGAGCAGAGCAGAATGTTCCCCTCCCATTGCTTGGCCCCAGTGTCATGGCAACATCCCAGGAGGGAGTGAAGGTGGGGGTAGCTCTGGAAAGGGGGGAGGCCACGCTGGAACGTAGACTATGTCCACAGAGCCCTAACAGGATCAGATGCGTGTTCCAGCACAATCTCAGCGGCAGCAGTGTGGAGCGAGGACTGAAGCACAAGCCCAAAACAATACAGAACAAAGTCAAACTCAGGTACTTCCTTTTAAATGAAGACATTCAACTTTCGTTTCAAGCAATAAACCCAGCCATGTGACGTAAGTGATGGGAAAGGAGTCAGAGGCAGAGTCACCAGGAAGGCACCACAGTTAAAACAGACATTTAAAAGCAGTCTGCACCATGAACAACAGGAATGCCTGTTCAGGAGCCACGAGATGTGACCCGGAGCATGCCTCCATCCATCAGCAGGCAAGGAGACAACCATGTGATCTGCGGTCACCAGGAGTCCCGCCTGTCAGAGTCAGCACCGAAGCATGCGTCAGGGAGGATGCGGCGCTGGTACTGCTGCGCTGGGGTAGGGAAGTTGTCCGTGGGGCCCCCTGGGTCAGTGGCCGCACCCCACACCCCCGCAGCACTCCTGCTGCTGCTCCAGAGTAGAGAAGCTGTCTGTGGGCCCCCTGGGCCGGCGGCTGCTCCCTGCAACCCCATACCTGCTGCTGTAGGACATACAGCATACGGGCGGAGCGCACAGCCTGCTCCTGCCTCCTGACACGGGCGCGCTGCTCCTCATCGGGGTCCAAAGCCGCTTCCGTCCTATCTGAAAAGTGTTGCCCCAAAAGCAGTTTACACACTACATACAGAAATGCATGGAAACTTCCATTATTCCAAGAGATAATGAAGTTGAAGAGCTCTAGTTTTATTTAAAAAAAAAATGGGGCTCCCACCACAAATTCTCCACCCACCAAGAAGGGAGGAAGGAGCAGCATGTGTGGGGCTCAGGGGGAAGAGATGCGAGGACCTCCAACCGAGCTCCCGCCACACAGAGTCCCAGGAGTCCCAGAACCAGACCCCCCCCCCCCCCCAGAGCCTCGGCCACTGCCAAACGCTCCCACCACTCTGAAATTCTGGTAGGCCCAAACCTGTACTGCTTTCTATTTTTTTGAGAAACCCTTTACTGGCCTATTTTCCATTTGGCAAGATTTCTTTGATACTTTCTTATCTTGAATCCAAAAGGGAAATCCTTTCTTAACACATTAAGATTGCTCCAGTATTCGAAGCCTTGATGTGTTTGTCAGGGAGCCCAACCGTGCACATACGGGTGCCCCATGTTTTCAAAATATGCCAACTGTTTCTGGGGGACCCTGAGGGCTGTGCAGGTGTCTGTCCCCAAGGCAGTAGTTTTCAAATATGTTTATCCAGAACAGGCTCTTAGGCAAAATTCCAGGATGCAAGTCAGAAAAGACCACGTTTTATTAGTGCAAGTATATTTTATAAATTCCAACATTTAACATTTAGTCACGAAGAAACCAAATGATGAAAAAATTTTTGGAAAAAGCAACACTGTGAAATCAGGAGCTCTGAGTATAGACACCCTCTCACAGAGCTGACAAGCCAGACATCTCTCACATTGGCCGCGCAGTGCGGAGAGATGTGGGTGCCACACGCGTGCGTGACTGTCACAGACACTAGCCCCTGGGAGGGGCTCCAAGCGGCTGCCTTGCAGACAGTTCTGAGACAGCCAGTCTACGGAGCTGCACCTGGGAAGCACCCCTGGGCATGTCGGGGCCCACAAAAAGGGCGGTCTGCAGAGGGGGGGCGTGGTAAACTGTGCCAGTCCATGACAAGTGAGTGCAGAAATGTACAGTACGCACGGCTGGGTTTTCACAGTGACCTGCCACCACGGTGACACTGTGCAAGAGCTCAGAAGGTGTGATTTGTGACAGACTGAAATTTTAAGCTCAAAAATAAACAAACAAGGGACGCCTGGGTGGATCAGTTGGTTAAGCATCCGAGTTCTAATTCTGGCTCGGGTCATGCTCTTCAGTGTCGTGGGACTGAGCCTCGTGCACAGCAGGGAGTCTGCTTGAGATTCTCTCTCCCTCTGTCCCTTCTCTGCCCTCAGATGTGCACACGCACCCTCTCTAAAATAAGCCAAGCCTTAAAAAACAGAATAAAATCACCCAAGCCAGTCCTTCCCTACAGAATTTGAGGAGCTCTCTGAAAGGGCCTTGGGTCAGGGCACATCATCAGAGCAGGGGCCCCCGTGGCTTCATCCCCTGACAGCACGGCTTCTGCAACGGGATGCCACAGGGTGACCCAGCAGCTCACACTGAGGAACAGTGTCACACACAAGAAGCAACACTCCCGTCACCGCCCGCAATATCACACGACACACCTGTCAGGAAGACCACGGGAGAAAGGTCTTTCTTACACAGCTGTGTTGTCTCAGACCTTGTAAACTCTGCGGCAATCCCATCTCACCCTCAGCTGGCCGCTCGGAAGCTCAGACACAAGGCCCGCCTCGCCCATGTTACCCGTGTCGCCGCACCCTCAGCTGCGTCCCGCTGCTGTGCCATTCGGTCACAGCAGTCTCCGGAAGGCAGCGTGAGTTCCTCACAGCGCCTGCACATGTCTGCAGAGGAGCCCTACAGACCCGGCGGATCCTAGCAGTGGTCCCCAGGGATGCTCAATCCCCCCCACCCCAGCTCCTTGCAGCTGGGAAGCTGGGGAAGCTGGGCTCCCGCCTCCGATGCACTAGTCTAACCCCAGTTTGTCCTCAGGAGGCCATTCCCCACTCCCCAGGGAAACGCGGGGCACAGCGAGCACTGAGCAACTGTGGGAAACAGTACTGGAGGACCATGCACCCTCCCTTGTGCCTGGTAGCCAGACACCCCCCCACACCCTCTTTCCTGCCCCGGGGGCAGCGTTTGGATGGGCCCATCCAAACACCGCCCTCAAACAACCAGTTGTTATCAAAACACGCACACACGATGCTCGCTTCTGAACAACTTAAAAACAGTTCTGCCAGATAGCAAAACATGACAGGAGAATCTGCATTCGGGAGCCGTTGGACCCGAGGTTTGGAGAGCAGGGACCCAGCCACGAGGCCTCACCAGCCAACGCAGCAGCCCACGGGACGGGGTGGTACCAGGCACCTCGACCTGATGGAGGGCCTAGGGCAGGGCCAGCCTCCGGGGAAGACAGACTCCGGTCAAAGCCACAGTCCACCTGCCTCATGGGCCAGGGCCGGCAGGAGGTGGAGTGGTCCCGGATGAGCGTGGCACTGTCCCGCTCTCACCTTTCCTAGTGACTTCCTCCACGTTCCGAATACAAGTGTTCAATTCCCTCTGGAGCCGCTGCAACTCCAGCAGCCTCTGGTGGCCGTGGGTCCTGGGCTGGGGCTCCAAGCCCGGGTCGCGGGTCGGGGGCGAGTGCGGCACAGCCGGGTGCGACGGGGCCGGAAGAGGTGTGTGCAGGTATACCTTGGCACCTGAGCAGGGCGTTCCCACCATGGATGGCTGATGGCCACAATGACACACTGCCCGGCTCCTCAGCTCCTTCCTTTGCAAGTTGTGCTCAGGGATCTTATGCTTATGGGGTCCCCACCTCTGAGGGAGTTGGGGCTCACTCTGGAGACGGTGCTGCCTGACGTGTTCCTCCAGCTGTCTGCGCTTCACGTCTCTCTTGGCCAGGTGCACAGCGTAGCTGAGTCTCTCCTCCGAGATGATGGAAAATGAGGCAGAGCCGCTCCCGATGGGACCATCCCTCCAATCCCGATCTTCACGGTGGTACGACTCGCTGTATGAATGCTTCAGCTTCTCGATTCTGACTGCGTGCGGGCAAGAATAGCGGACTGCCAAGTTGCTGGAATGTGCGGGAACGCTCCTGTTAAACTGCAGCTGGTTCTTTAAACAGAAAACAAACAAGAGCAAGAGCCCATGACAAAAAGCCCATCCCACACACTGGTGCACATCTGAGGCCAAGTTTCCAAAGCCCCCCCACAAGTCGTTAGCACTCAGAGGTACTCTGCAGCAGGGATGGAAACAGCCACTCCTGCCCACCCCAGAGCACAGGCCGGTGGCTCCTGCCTGTCCCCAGGTCACGGCCCCACCCTCCTGCCTCCAGGCAGCACACAAGGTGCTCCTCTGAAAAACAACCTGCAGAGCTTCACGCAGCAGCCATGAGCTCCTCCCATCCTGTGACCGACCCTGCATGGTATCAAGAGGTGAGGTTCCAGGGGCGCCTGGGTGGCTCAGTTGGTTGGGCAACTGCCTTTGGCTTAGGTCATGATCCTGGAGACTCGGGATCGAGCCCCACATTGGGCTCCCTGCTCGGCGGGAAGCATGCTTCTCCCTCTCTCACTCCCCCTGCTTGTGTTCCCCCTCTGGCTGTGTTTTTCTGTGTCAAATAAATTAAATCTTAAAAAAAAAAAAGGTTGGGTTTCGACAGAGACACTGCAGCCGCAGGGAGCTCTGTGGAGACGGCTCCCAGACGCCCCACAGCACAGGAGCCGCCTCACACCAGGCCGTGCCCCTGCAGGCTCCACCATGGCCTTGACCCCGCACTGGTGGGCATCCTGCTCCCCAAGGTCCACGTATGCCTTCCCACGCAGGCCTCAGGCTTTGTCCTTTTAACCAAAATGATACAAGTTTTGTTTAGTCTTTCCCTTAAGGAACAGAGGTGTGTTTCCAGAAGCTAATATTTCCATTGTTTCTCACGGTGGCATTTTCCAAAATCCCACAAATGGCTCTTTCACGCCTAACCTAACTATAAGGTTGTTAAGCATTTAGATGGCTCCAGTTTCCCACCAACAAAAATACGACTTCAAATAATATCTCCATGCATTCACCTTTTTTCTCATTTTAAAGAATTTCTTTAGGATGGAGTAGCCACTCTGGGATTACAAGTCAAGGGGAACGAACAACTTTACGACTGCAGGCCCCACAGCAGGTCAATAGCCCAACTCCGCACCTGCACCGCAAGCCCTTTGCCCCGTGGATGGCTTCCCGGGCCTCGTAACAAAGGCTGTTCTTGTGTCATGTGATGAAGGCTCCATTTAAAATGAGCCCGATGTGATAAACGTCAGGAAAGTATTTCAGAAACAAGATAAAAACCTCGCTGGAAGTTATGAGAGAAAAAAACAAAGGGTTGCCATCTGAACGGTGCAGACTTACAGCTTTATTTGGACAAAGTTCAACCTCCAAAAGTAACAACAACCAAAATACTTGAGGGGGTGGATAGGAGCACTAGGGAAAAAACCCTTGTAGGTGAATTCCCCTTGAACCCAGCTACAGAAATACAAAATCCATTAGCCATAAAAGAGAGTGATACATTTTGCTACATTAAGATACAATTTTTTTTTCTTTTAAGATTTATTTAGAGATGGAGCAAGCACAGGCAGGAAGAGCAGAGGATGAAGAGGAAGCCAACTCTCTACTCAGCCTGAGCCTAGCAACGGACTCCATCTCACAACCCTGGGATCACAACGTGAGCTGGAATCTAGAATCAGATGTTCAACTGACTGAGCCTCTCAGTGCCCCTAAAATACAAATTTTGAAAACAACAGGCCTAGGATGCCTGGGTGGCTCGGGTCATGATCCCAGGATCATGGGATCAAGTCCAAATAAGGGGCTCCCTGCTCAGCAGAGAGCCGGCTTCTCCATATGCCCCTCCTCCCCCTGCTTATGCTCTATCTCTAACAAATAAATAAAACAAAATCTTAAAAAAAAAAAAAGCCTGTGGGGTTATTTTTCATGATTAAAAACACCATAAACAAAGTCAAAGAACTGAAAAATCTGAAAGAAATATCTGTAAATACAAAGGGCTCTCTGAAGAAATGTTAAAACAGAGGTGAAAAGAGACCAAAACTCAACAGAAAAGGGGTGTGTGCAGGAAGGAAAGGAGAGGTGGGCGACAGGAGATGGTCTCAAATGCCATCGGGTGTGGGTACGGTGGCAATCACACTGACGTTTCACGTGCCACAGAGACACAGAGGGAATAAATAAAATCTATGCAGATGAAAGAAAGCCCTAACCAACAGAAGCCAAGGCACCAAACTGCTCTGATACACACAAGTCAGTCACTGCTTACAACCATCAGAATAAAAACTGACCCCAGCAAAAATCATCGATGAGTGCTAAACTAGTCCATCTAGTCCATCAGCCTGGGCTGAAGGGGGGGGGGGGTGATACAGTCTTGCGGAGGGACGCTCAGCGTGAGCAAGTCTACAGCGGGGCTGGGCAGACCCACCCGTACCCCGCCAGCCATGGGAGCAGGTCCACAGCGGGCACCTCTGGACAGGACACACGAGGAGGGCTCGGCGTCACACTGTGGTTTTCTCACCACAGGTACGTAACGGGAGTGTCATTCTGAGCAACCACAGACAAGGCCGAACTCATACAAAATTGTCAAATAACTGGCCTGTGTTTTTCAAGAATGTCCATGTCACAAAAAAAAAGAATGTCAATGTCACGAAATACAAAGACAGTTTCACAAAGTGTAGAGATCAAAGGGACGAGACAAATGTGGCAGCACACGCCGCTCAGTGACCTGGGGTTCCTTCACCGCACTACTGGGGGGACTCAGGAAACTCAGGAAGGTCTATACGTGACAGTGGCTTTGTTTTGATGTGCACTGCTCAGCAGTCACCAGCGGCCGTGCCAGCAGAGCTCCAGAACATCACGCCCAAAGAAGCCTGACACCCGAGATCACGTGGCACAGGATTCAATTTATAGGAAGGCCTGGAATAGGCAGAATCCACCTATGGTGGAAAACATCACAATGCCAGTGGCCTCAGGACAGCAGGACACGGTGAAGGGGAACTCTCTGGAGCAACAGACAAGGCACGCATGACACCTTGTATACATTCGTCAAAACTCAGCAAATGTGGTGACACACATACATTTTGACATATTCATTTCAGATATAAAATTTGCATGAAAAGAAAAAGTTGAAGTTCTAAGAACAAGCTCCAAGAACAAATTCTAGCACATGACACACACACGCCAGGGCAGGCAGGGAGCCTGTGTCTGCACCTCACTCCACGCATATCAGAGGGAGACGGGCTGATGAATGGTTCTGGAGGGTGGACAAGGTCAGACCCACAATGAAACAAATACAGTGAAACCGTGATGCAATTTGAGCATTTGCTGAAGAACTCAATGTTGTTGTGTGAAGATTTTCATATGTTCAGTGTTGGGGGGAAACATGTTTTGGGGACAACTAGGGGAAGTGGAGGGAAAACTGGTTATCAGATGATATTAGGGAATGATTTTCTATTCACTTTGTTAGGTGTGATAATGGTTAAGTAGGACAGTTTACTTTTAGGACTATTCTAAAATACTGAGCTTTCTAAAACATCAAGAAGGGGACCATGACGTCGGCAGCGGCCTTCAGAGCGGTTCTGCAAACACCTGAGAGAAAAACAGGACCAACCGCTCGCTAACCACTGAATCTCAGAGGTGGTTTAAAAGGTGTTCACCATCTTTTTCTTCCAACTTGTGTTCGTACTGTTTCACGATAAAAATCTGAAGGCACAAGGAAAGAGAACTACCTGGGCCTGAAGTGTCCCGGGCTCACTCCTCCCATGCAGCTGGATGCAAGGTGCTAGATGAGCAGAGGCGGAGGCTGGCCTGCCCGGGCCCATGCCGTCAGTGCGTGCGGGCCGCTGCCGAGAGCCCTGCTACCGGCCGGCACTGCTCTCCCACAGTCATTGCCTACAATGAGAGAAAGCTGCTTCAGACCAACAGCATTCAGACACAGGGGAAGAAGTCACATAACGCCATGCTCATGCAACAACATGCTAGAGAGCAGCTTCCGATGCAGCAGTGAGGGCTTTGGGACAGGCACAAAAGCATCTTCCCCTCTGAAACCCTCCCAAGAGAAAGCCATGGCACTATTCCAGATTTCAAATCTCCAGGGTCACTGGGAAGACAGGATTCCTGCGACGGCAGGCAAGCACTTGCCAGCGGGGCAGCCATATGGACACGCGGTCTCCACCACTAGTTAGAAAGCCGCCACCTCCACCCTCCCGGTAGCCCAGGTCAGAATCCTGCAGGACCCCACAGGAGCCTGCAGGAGACTGTGCTGCAAGCTAGCTAGAAGCCTCCTGCCTGCAGGAGACTAAGATAGGAAGGCATTCCGGGGGCTGATGTAGGCTGGGCCCCCCACCCCCCAGACACTGCGTTACCCCTGCACTCAACACATGCTCGTCACCATCTCAGCTCACGTGGTTATTTACCTATGTCACGGGGTAAGTCTCATCTTCCCAGCTAGACAAGGCTCCTGGAGGGTGAGGACCTGTCTTGCTCTTCTCTGATTATTTACCACAACACTGCTCGGAGTAGGGCAGACACCGGAACTCAACACTTGTTGAATTAAGCTGATTTTCCATAAACTGACTAGTTTTCAATGTACTGCAGTATTTGTTCTGTCAAAGAACCCTATAGTAAATCAACAGGGAAATCCAAGTCTTAAGAAAAAAACCCCTAATTTCAGCTTCTGAGTAAGCCCACGGTTTGCAGACAGGGTCTGCTTCCAGACACAGACACCTGCAGGAACATCAGGACAGCTGTCGAGGCGGGAGGGCAGGTGAGCGAGGCGCCCCTGCTGCTGGCTGACACCACCAGTCCAGGGACTGCAGCCGCAGAGACAAGTGGACCAAGTGGACCGCAGAGTGGGGGCGAGCGTGTCGTAAGTCAGGCAAGGTCGGCACTCTCCCACCCTCCACTAGGAAACACCAAGCAATCCCTTGAATGACGTCACACACATGCACATACACAAACACACACAAAGTCCAGCAACACCCACCCCCACACTGACCCCCTGTACAAATGCCTGAGACACCCTTCTCTTTGCAACCTGTCCCAGCTCCACCGCTCCAGAAAACCCCCAGTAACCCAACATCCCTTGAGACATCTCTATGAAGCCTCCCTCCCTGATCCTGAGACACCCCCAACAACCTGGGGGGTTGGTACAAAACCCCCCCTTGGTACAAAACCCAGGACACACCTCCCCCCACCTGTCCCCTCCCACAGAGCCCAGGACCCCCCCAACTGCTCCCTAACATACTACTGGAAGGCCCTCCTCAACCTGTCCTCCCCCACCAAGTGCTCTCCCAGAGGACTCCCCCTCCCCCTAGCTCCAGACGCTCCCCTGGCCTGTGCCCCACCACTCTGCTGCGGGTGAACCCTGAAACGACTGATGCCTGTTTCTGGCCTTGAAACCAGGGCCACCCCCACAGCATCAGGCACCCCCAGGGCGGTTCTGGTCCCTGCTAAGGCGCACACGCTCTCACAGTCAGCCTCTGCCCCACCCGGCCCTGGGCAGCTCCACAACCTGGTCCCACAGCCCTGGGGGTGAGGCACCCCCGCAGCCTGGTTCCCCCGGGGCAGCTCCAGACTTCCGCCTCCTGCCTCCTCCCCAGAAGCTCCTTCCACAGACTGTCTCCTCGACACCGGGAGGCCTGAGGCAGCCGCCACCATTTCTTCTCCCATACCCCCCGTCACCCACACTGCAGCAGGAGCGCGCCCTGTCATGGGAACCCCTACAACTGCAAGCACCCCCAAGGACACAGGCACCCGCACAGCCTCAGCGGCTGGTCCGCTGGGTCTCCTCCTCCACAGGCCTGACACACCGTCAGAGCCTGTTGCCCCGGAGGCAGTCGGCACCTCCGCCACCAGTCTCTGTCCCCACATACCTGAGGCATCCCCAGAGCCGGAATCGGCCATCATTGGCCCAGAGGCCACCACAGCCACGGAAGGGCCGGCAGTCATGGGCATCTCAGCAGTCTGCCTCCCTCCCAACAAACCTGAGGGGCCCCCAGGGCCCAGCCTTTCCCCAGGGGGCACAGGCATCCTGGCGGTACTGGGCACCCCCATCTCTGTGGGAGCCCAGGCGTCTGCAGGTCTTTGTGTTACCTCCCCCTCCCCACAAAGTCCTGCAAGACCTCCAGGAGAGGACTCCTCCGGGACAGGCCTGGGTGTCCTGGGTGCCATGGGCACCCTGCTGGCTGTGGACACCCCTGCAGTCTGCCTCCTTTCCGGCGAGCCAGCCTCCCTCCCCAGAGGACCAGGCACCCTGGCAACTGTGGGCACCTTGGCATTTGGTCTCCTTCCCCAAGATCGTGGCACACCCCCAGGGCCTATCTCCTCCTCCATGAACCCAGATGCTTCAGGGACCCCAACAGCCTGTCTCCTTCCCCGCACTCCAGGGAAAGCTGCAGAGCCAGCGTCCTCACGCACCGACCACAGCTCCTCGGGAGCCACGGGGACCCCGGCAGCCACGGGCACTGCAGAGCTCTGAGCCCTCCCCCACAGGTTCAAGACCTCTCCAGAGCTGCCTTCCTGACACGCGGGGCCAGACACCCACACTGCGGCAGGAACCCTGGCGGGCCCCCTTTCTGGCCCAGACATACCCACTGCAGGGGGCACCCCTGCTGGGGCACACCTGTGCTTCAGCAAAACCACGGCCTCAGGCAACCCCTCCGGGTCGGGCCACCCCACAGTCTGTCTCCTTCTGCACAGACAGGACTCACCGCCACAGCCAGCCTCCTGGTCAGCAGGCCTGGGAACCCCTAAAGCTGGAGGCACCAGGGCCTCCTGCTCCCCCACAGCCTGCCTCCTCTCCCACAGGCTCACGGCGTTCCTGCAGCTTGTATCCTCCCCAACAGTCCCAGGGATCGCATCAGCCAGAGGCACCCCCAGAGCCTGCCGCCTCTCCCACAGCCCAGGGACACCCCCATAGCTCACCTGTTCTCCCGGGGCTCCTGGAGGTTCCACCACAGCCTGGGACACCCCCACCGGCTGCTCGATCCCCCAGAGGCCCGGGACATTCCCACAGCCTGTCTCCTTCCTCAGAGCCGGGGGTACTCCCATTCCCAGCCCTGTACCCCACAGGCCTGGAGCAGCCCCAGGGCCTACCTCCTGCTCACCCCCGCCACTTACCTCCACAGTCTGTGTGGCTGCCCATGACCCCGGGTCCCCTCCAGACTCCGTCTCTACCCACACATCCTGTCCCCTTTCCCTGAATCCTGGGTCACCCCCACATCTGGTTTCCTCCTCGATAACACAAGGCACCTCAACAGGCTGTCCAGCACCCCATATGCCAGGGACACCCCCTGAGCCCACCCCCTCCACAGCCGGCCTCCTCGGCCACACACCCAGGGCACCCACAGAGGTTGCTTCCTCCTCCATTCCTCTGGGTGCCCCCACAGCATCAGGCATCCTCGCAGCCCGTCCCCGTCCCCACAGGCCCGGGGTGTCCCCACAGACTGCCACATCTTGGGCCCGTGTCCCCGGCACCTGCACCGACTGCCCCCTGTCCCATGGATCTGGAGGAGCCCCACAACCCATCACTCTCTGCACAGCCTCAGGCCACCCCATGGCTCCAGGCAGCCCCAAAGCCTGTCCTCTCCTCAGCAGGTACGGGATAATCCCGGAACTTGTCCCCAGGGCCACAGGCACAGCACCGGGAAGCAGGCCCACGGCCTGTCCTTGCCCACATGAGCCCGAGACCATCCCACAAGCTGCCCTGAGCCCCACAGCTGCAGACCCCCCTGGAGCCCCAGGGGCTGCCCTGGCCTGTCCTTTCACCCAGGGTCCTGTGAGGCCAGAGCGGCTTGTCTCTACCCAGGAAGCCCGGCCAGGGACACCCCTTTCAACCGGGCCCTCTCCTGCAGACATCGGGTGCAGCTCCACCCTGCTTCCCTGCCCACAGCCCGAGGCTGCCCTCATAGCCTGTACCTTCAGCCACAGTTCCAGAATGCTCTCGTGCCCCGTGGAGCCAGGGCGGCCTTTCCGCTCACAGCCCCGGGGGCTGCGATCAAGCGCCCCTTCCTCCTCCTCCCCCCGGGTCCCGGTCACCCACACTGACCCGACGGGCCCCACCACCTGGGGCTCTCCCACAGCCCCGTCCACCCATACGGCTCCAGGGTCCCCCGCCGCCTCAACCGGGCCTGCAGCGCCAGGGGTCGCCCCACACCCCTCCTCGCTCGCGCCTACGGCCCCGGCCTCGGCTCTTCGCCCTCGCGGCCGCAGACAGTACCGCAGACGGTCTGCGCTCACGCAGCGCGTCTCCCAGGCCACGGTGGGCGGCCGGCGGCCGGCTCCCCGGCCTCGGGGCGTCCCCGCAGCGCACCTCTTCCCCCACGGCCGCCCGCACCCGCGCCCCGGCCGGCTGGGCCCCACGCAGCGTCCGGCCGCCCCGCTCATGGCTGCCCGGCCGCGCGCGCCTTCCCCGCCCGCCGCCGCCGAGACCGCTGCACACACGCACGCACGTACTCCGCGCTCCGGCCGCCGCGGCCCGACCCCCGCCCGGGCGCCCCGCGAGCCCCCCCTCCCCGGCCCCGGGCCGCGGCGGGAGCGCGAGTGACAGGGGCGGCAACGGGGACGGCCCCCGGCTCAGGGTCTCCTGGGCCCCGGGTCCTCGGCTCCTGGCGCGGCTTCCCAGAATCCCCCCAGCCCCGGCCCGAGCCCACCTGGCCTGGGGCGCGGCGCAGCTACAGGGAGGCGGGATGGGGACCCGCTAGGCCGCGCTTCCGGCCGCCCTCCCGGTCGCCACAGCAACGGGCGCAGGGCGGCCTGGGAGCCGTTAGGGCGCCGGAGCCGCCTAGGAGTCCCAGGGCTGTGCGGCGGCGAGCTTGGCAGCCAGTGCACATGGGGCCGCGGCCCGGGCCGGGGCGGTCAGGGCAGAAGCTCGGCTGTGGGCACAGTGCGGGCGCGGGCAGCAAGGAGAAGCGAACCCAGAAAGGCGGCGCGGACGCGTTATGGCCGCCCGAGGCCCCCGTAGCGCCGCGGAGCTCCGGACACCGCCCCGCCGCTAGCCCCGGCGGAAACAGCCGCGCCCCGCCCCGCACGGGGCCCCGCCCCGCGGCCGCGCCTCCCGGGTCCCCCGCCGGCAGAGCACCGCGCGCCCTCCCGATGGCGAGCTGCGAGGTGGTGACCGTGTCCGGCTTCGAGGAGTTCAGCCGGGCCGTCGAGCAGCACCGCGACAAAACCATCTTCGCCTACTTCACCGGCTCCAAAGACTCCGAGGGGAAGAGCTGGTGCCCCGACTGCGTGCAGGGTGAGGCGGGCCTCGGGGGATGCTGGCCGGCTGTCCGGCCGAGGCCAGGGCCCCGGCGGGGAAAGGGAAGCAGCGGACGGGGGGGTGGGGGGGGAGAGGCGGTTCGGGCGCGCGGGGCCGTCGGCTCGCCTCCGGTTCCCAGCCTGTTCCAGCGCGCTCCGGCTCGAGCCCGCGCACCACCTCAGGACCCTAGCGCGCTCGCTTTCACAGGAGAGCGGGATTTTCCCGAATTCGGTGAGTCGGGACGCAGTCTGCCTCTCCCGCCTCGCATCAACCCCCACCGCTCCCTGCCGAGGAAGGTCTCTCCGTGCCACAGCGTCCACAGCGCATATGGAATTATTTTGTCTTTTTGTTTTAAGCGGAACCGGTCGTACGAGAGGGGCTGAAGCATATTAGTGAAGGATGTGTGTTCATTTACTGCCAAGTGGGAGAGAAACCTTAGTAAGTGCCTGTGTACTCCTTACTTCCCAGACAAGCACTAGACTTGCAGGACTTAGGTGGGAAGGGCCTCAGGACAAAGGTTCTCCATTCTCAGTGCAGTCGGGTAAGTCAAGCCATTAGCAGTTATTAAATTCTGAGTATTTTAGCCACAGGTGGATTCAGTACATTTGGCCTAGTATTAGTTCAGAACTTAACTGTCTTTACCTTTAGTTTTTATCGTAGTCATGCTCTAAAGGAAAACTGTGCAGTCGCCAGGCCATAGTCCTCAAGGTTCCATAAATATTTGCAGCAAAAACAATGATTACTAAAAGACTAAATGTAGGAATATATTGAATATGAAGTAACCTGTGAGAAACCATGATCACCTTTTCTTTTCAAAATAGTTGGAAAGATCCAAATAATGACTTCAGAAAAAACCTGAAGGTGACGGCAGTGCCTACACTTCTTAAATATGGTACAGTAAGTGTCTTTCCTCTCATTGTGCAGGGGCTACAGTTCACCCTTGTTAGAAAAGATCTTAACATTTCATCCCAAGTATCACATTGGTGTTCAGAGTACACTGCAAATCTACAACCTGGCTGTCCATCCCTATGGCCAACCCCAGTAAACTATTAATAATGCAAATATCTAAATATTTGGTCTTTTTGAAAGCCACTCCATTTTAAACTTCTCCAAGCATGGCTCAAGAAAGTGAGTTAACACACCATTCCTCCCAACACTATCAGCTATGTTCCACTTAAGCCAGAATCCTGGTCAAAAAGAAAGGGCACCTCCTCTAGGTTAACCATGGCCCTGGGATTCTAAATTAAAGACTAGAGGGGAAGGGAATGGCACCGGACTTGCTGTCTCTCGTTGTAGTCTGCGGAGCCAAGTATTTTCATGATTCATCTTAAGGCTTAAATAGCCTAACTGTTTCCTAAGACTTGTTACAACTAGTTGGTAGTTGGTGAATGGCACAGTTTCTCTACTGTAAGATTTGTGTCACTCAAGGCAGAACGCCACATTGTCCTCCTAATGCCATTTTTGTAGCTGTGGGTTAAGATTAGACCATTCTTCTCTTACAGCCCCAAAAACTGGTGGAATCTGAGTGTCTTCAGGCCAACCTCGTGGAGATGTTGTTCTCTGAAGATTAAGATTTGATGATGGCAACTGTGTCTTGATTTCCGATCTGTTCTAGTACAAAGGCAATTGCATACTTACTTTCAATTCATATTAGCAATAAAGAAATGATGATGTAAAACAAACCGGCTTACGTCTAAATACAAATTAAAATGCCCATGAACACTTCGGTTTGCTTATAGTATATGGGAATCTTTAAAAAGATACAGGTAAGACAAGTCTTCAGAGATAACAGCAATAGCACGGGGGCATGTATTATTAGAAGGGACAGGACTATCTAAAAGTCCCTACCAGTGCAGAACACAAACTCCAAATCTCAGGAGTTCAGATCTTGTACCTTAAATGCCACAAATTTACAAAGAACTGTTCTTCCTAAAGCCTCTTCTTTGGCTTTAGAATGGGGAAGCTAACCTGATCAGTGGAGGAGAGCAGAGCACATCTAAGCCAGTCTCTGCTCACCACAGGCATTGCAGTTCACCGTGGGAATGTGCTTCACACTCTGGAGGAGGCCAGTGGCACTGACCGCCAGCTCCGAGCTGTGTAACCATAGTCAAGTTTCATAAGCTGTCTGTACCTCAGCTTCCTCCTCCACGGACAAGGGTGGTCTTCCAGTGAACTGTGAACAGGATGGTGGGCGGGCCAGAGGACCTGTCATGTGGATGTTAGCGGTGCTGGGTGAGTGCATCTACTCGAGACTCCGCTTTATTCTGGTCCAAGATCAAGAGTCCAGTTACAAGTGAACCACCCATCTTCTTCCCGACATCACTAGGTCAGTGGCCTAGCGATGCCTGGTGCTTGAAGCCCTCTCACACAGCAAGGGGTTTTATAGGGGAGTCCTTCCTGTGGGTCCTGCTCTCTGGCTGAAGGAAATCACAGACTCCCTTCTCCTCATTCCGTAGGTAAGATGGGTAGGGTAGCTCATCTGAGGGACCAGAAGGTCTGAGGAGGCGTACTTGCCCAGGCCCCACCGTACACGAGGAGCAAAGCTAGACAAAGAGTTTGGGATGTTTGCGGGCCCTCCCCTACCCCATCCCTCACTGCAGTCTTAAACTGGTTTAAAGCCTAATGTTTCTGCCTTTATTCAGTTGGTTAAGTGCTAATAATAACTTACAAATCCACAGGGAAACCAAAGTACAACTGTGGTGTGACAGCAGCAATCTGTGAACAGTACAAAGTTCGCGGGCCAAAAGAGCACTTTGCAGGTTCGGGTGCTCCCCCCAGGGGGAGCTAGAGAGGGTCCGTGCTGGCCTTGGGGCGCCTCACTTCCCTGCGCTGCTGTTCTGTTGCTGCTGCTCGGCCAGCGCCTGCTGCAGGCGCATCCGCTTCCGTGAGTAGTGCTGCCAGTGCAGGATCTGCTGCTCGTCGATGAACTTGGCGCACTGCGCGTTCACCAGCTCCTTGCGGAAGTGCTCATACTGGAGCAGCTCAAGCATGTGCAGACACTGGGGGTACCTGGGTTCAGGGCCACAGGCTGGTAAGCAACATCATTTAGGTCACATGCGCCAAGATACAATCCAGTCTCTCACTCAAAAACGGTCTGGCCACCTACCAGTTCTACAGTAGTAACTCGGTTCGCTCAGGGAGTACGGGGCCCTGTGTTTCCTGCTTCTGCAGAGAAGCAGGTCATCCAGAGTCAACATGAAGCTACATTTTCAAAAGTGAAAAAATCCTAAGTTCCGAAAGGTTAAATAACCGGCCCAAGACCCCACAGTAACTAGGAAGCAGAGTCAAACTTTGGGGGCAAACTATGCTATTCTAGTGGTGTCCAAGGTGAGGAACATGAACACTTTTTAACTTTAGTAATTATCTGTTTAATTGATAACTACTGGTTTTCCATGAATATTGATAAAGACCTTATTCAAAATTGAGTCTGTTCTACAAAGAACTATGCGTGAATATTGTGTTCTAGTCTTCCACAAGGACTTACTTCACATATACTCTAAAACTGAGCACCCGAGTCAGTAAATACACTGTAAAGAAAGTCAGGTTTCTAACTATCAAAAAAGGAGTCATAAGGAGGGGGGAGGCTAGAATAGACCCTGTGATGGAGCTACAGTTGAAAACATCAGCATGAACCCCTGGCTTTTCACACAGAGACACAGCACACACACACACACACACACACACACCCCTTCTTGGCTGTGTGTGCCGAAAAGGGCCTAGAAGCAATGACTGAGCACACTCAGTGCCCAGATCATGGATTTTCAACAGCATTTTCCAGGGTTCCTTGGGGGAACTGGCTGACTCCCAGGCTAAGGCAGGGAAAGTACAAGATGAGTTGGGAACATTATGTAGTGCCAGAAAGTAAAGTGCTCAAAAAATTATGGGGATATGTCCCAAGTACTCAGGAGCCAATTTGAGGGGCTCATAATGGCCAAATCTGGAACCGTTAGAACAAGAAAGCACATGATTATAATCTGAAAAACAAGAATCCAAGAGTCCATGCTGACAGAACTCTTTTAAATGAATAAATAGGGATTAAGAGAATGTTCCTTCCTTACACCTAAATTACAACTGATAAATGTAGAAAGAATGCTAGAAAATCTCAGTAAAAGTTGTTTTAGGCAAGTAACAATATATGCTAAAATTAGTGGGTAGAAGTATGATACGAAACAAAGTATTTACATAGTCTCAAAGTACTTCTTCACAAGATACTTACTAAATAGAAAGGAAAACTAGTAACTTGGTATGGAGAAACCAGGCAGCCAGCACCTCAACCAAGTATTCAAAATATCACCAGTAGCAGGTCAAACTAACTACTACTCCTGATGGGATATACCAGGAAGCCTACAATATCACCTCTAGGTCACAGTCACGGGCCATGAGGGGAGCAGGGATGTAGTATCAAGAAACTCAGATTAAAGACTAAGACACAAAGACAAAACACAGCATAATGGCCTAAACTGGATATGGTCCCAGACACGGGACATTAATGAGCCAGTGGACAAAATCAAAATGACGTCTGTAGACTAGATAATATATTAATGTTAACGTTCCCTGGAAGATGTAAACATTTACAATATCTGGGTGAAGACTATGCATATTCCAGCTATTTTCTAAGTGACATCATTTCAAATAGAAAAGACAAAATCTAAGTCAATTAAAAAACCTGTATAGAGTGCACACAGAGCCGGAGCCATGCAGCAGCACACAAACGGCCCAAGCATGAGAGCAGTTCCTAGGGCTGGTGACTCACTCCTGGAACGCAGCATCTGACTTAGTAGGTCTGGGTGGGGCCTGCACCCTGCATTTCTAAGCAAGTCCCCCAGTGACAGCAACGCTGCTGGCCTGAGGACCACACTGTGTAGCAGGGCCTGATACCGATCCTGTCCCTTCATTAAGGTACCCTATCTACACTCCAAAGCTACAGCGGCTTGTAGCTGTTGGCAGCTTTGCCTGAAGTACCCTGCTCACACCTAACTTGTATCTTCCCTTGCCGTATGGCCATTGGTAATTAAGAAGATCTGGGTTTGCGGGGCGCCTGGGTGGCTCAATTGGTTAAGCATCTGACTCTTGATTTCAGCTCAGGTTGTGATGGCACGGGCAGGAGATAGAGCCCCATGTTGGGCTCCACGCTGGGCATGGAGTCTATTTAAGATTCTCTCTCTCCCTCTGCCCATTCCTCCCCTGCTCCTCTCTCTCTCAACAAACAAAAACACCAAGGCTTCACTACCCGTTTTGCTACTCACCAGCTGGGGACCCTTGTACAAGGTACTCAACCTCTCTCGGGTTTAGCTTCCTCATCTGTAAAGTAAACTAATGAGACAACCAAGAGAATGGCCTCAGGCAGCATTTGGTCAATAAACGGAATTTAGACAGGCAGTGACCATTTTTCAAACTTGTAAAAGACAACACTCAGAGTACATTAAATGACAGGATAAGAATTGATAAATACTTTGATTGCTACAATTACAACATTAACCAACAAGGGGAAATAAAAGAAATTTACCAGCAAAAGGAAATAAGACATAAATGGAGAACTCAGTTAATAGCACTGATGAAGAACCAAAGGGTTCAAGTAGACATAAAATTCTCAGTCAGCAATGTGCGTCCTTGCCCCTTCCCCAACAACCAAAAAGTAACATAAACTCAAGTTACACTTATTGAAGGGTAATGCCCACATGAAGAAAAGAAACGCATCAGCTCCAGCATAGCCCGACCACACATGAAGTTCTTGGCTGAATAGTGCAAGGCCCAATTGCAACACATCCAAAGGAGGGCGCCGAGAAGTGGCTGAAGGGCGCCAAGAAGAGCAGACAGAAGCAGCCCCCTACAGGTGCGGTGCACGCAGCCAGCTGCCCCTGACACCAGCCAGGCACCAACCTGGAAGCACACTACGGACCTGAAGTTCTCGGCTTCTCCAGAGTGTGGATCGTTGTACGAGACTTCCCAATCTCTCACAAACAAACCCTGTACACACCGAATGTCCTCCGGGGGTTAACGTGCAAACTCTCTTGAATGTGCACATCAGAAGGGCCACTACCGACAGAGGGCGCCGACTGGTTCTGGATTAATTCAGGGACAAAACTGGAACCATGGGTTGAAGCGACACAGGGATGGATTATATCCCAAAATAAGGACAAACTTTCCAGCAGCCAGCTAACGGTGGAATCGGATGTCCCTGAATAGGGCAACAAGTGCTCACTTGATCCCCTCCACAGTGTAGATGGCCAGTCCAGCAACGCTGTGGGGGAGACGTGAACTTGACCGTGCCTGTGGCTCCCTGGTCCGCTCGGAGTCTCCAAGTCCGCATACACACAACACCTAATAAAAAGTCTTTTCCCTGGATTTTTAAATGAGGAAGTGATTATTTATAAAGGACCAGTAAGGATGCAAAGGGTCCTGCTGGCAGAAGGATGTGGGCTTTGTGAATCAGTGGATACTAATCCAAAAAGTGGCTTAAATAAAGGGCAAGTCTGAATCATTTTCCTATCAAACATGTTTGTTCAAAAAGAAAAAAGACAAGTTTCATTATTGCTTTCTGACCACCTACTTAAGACAAAGAAGAGCTGAGAGTTCCAGGTTTTAATGAGTCCAGTGCTCGGCACACAGGAGGCCCTAAAAGAAGACAAAGCCAACTACAGACATACTGGTTTGGTTTTATATTCCGGATTTTTGTTTACAAATTAAAGGTTTGTGGCAACCCTTCCTCGAGCAAATCTACAGGTGCCATTTTTCCAACCACATTTGCTCACTCATGTCTCTGTATCACATTTTGGTAATTCTCACATACCCAACTTTTCGCCATTATCACATTTGTTGTAGTGATCTGGGACCATGACTCCCTAAAAGCTCGGACTACAGTCAGTGGTTTTTGTTTTGTTTTGTTTTTTTACAGTCAGTGTTTTTAACAATATTTTTTAATTGAGGTACGTACCCTTTTTTTGACTTAATACTATTACACACTTAATAGCATGCAGTATAGTGTTGAGGTCCCCTTTAAATGCACTGGAACCCCAGAAACTTCATCTAGGTCACTTTGTTGCAATATTCACCTTATTGCTGTGGTTTGGAAGCAAACCCACAGTACCTGAGGTATGCCTGTAGTGAGAGTCAGGTAAGGTCACTTCCTCCAGAAAAATCTTCCTTAAAAAGTGCCCCATGTTCTGGTTTCACTTACTTGTGGTACATAAGGAGTAATATAGAGGGCAATAGGAGATAGAAAGGATATGGGAAGTAGGGTAAATCGGGGAGGGAAACGGAACATAAGAGACTTTGGACTCAGAAACTGAGGGTCTTGGAGGGGAGGGGATGAGGGGATGGGTGAGCCTGGTGGTGGGTACTGAGGACACATATTGCATGGAGCATTGGGTATGGGGCATAAACAATGAATCTTGGAACACTGAAAATTAATTAATTAATTTTAAAAAAACCTAAAAAAAAAAAGTGCCCCATGTTCTTTAATTTTCAGCCTCAAGGCAATGCCACTGCATCGACAGACTGTGGGTTCACTAGGGTCAGAAACCCAGTGAAATAAAGTCATTAACTAGCCTTTGTTTGTGTTTTAAACCAAGCAGCTATTTTGTTCATGCTAAGCCTTGTACATGGTATCCCCAGCCACACACACGTTTTAAGATAAAGTCAAAAAAACAGAGCCGGATCACATAGGGCTTTAGTCCCAGGAGAGAGGACTTTGTTCTGCATGCAATGGGAAGCCACTGAAAGGTTCTAGGATCATGCCGTAATTTAGACTTTTGAAAGATCAAGTTAGCTTCTGGGTAGAAAACTATTTCGCTTGGTTTGGCTTGGGGGAAGGAAGACTTAGGAGGAAGGTGCGAGCAGAAGCAGGGAGGAGCAAGGAGTAGACACTGCAATAAGCCAAGCTGGAGACGAGAATGTCCTGTATTAAGGGGGAGGCAACTGAAGGAAGTGGAGACTCAAAATATAAAACGCGAAAATCTGTCGGATTTCAATGTTTTGGAATATAATAAATTATACACATATTTAGGACTAAAAATTAAACTTACTTTAGATACTTGGCATATTCTGGTTCTTTCCAGTAAAGCAAGTACTTAAGATAATTAACAAAAGCTTTGTCTTTGAAGTAACCTCTTTGGGCAAGAACTGAAAGGCATAAAAAAAAAAAAAAGCTGTAGAGCAAACCAATCCTTGGACTACTGATTTGTGACTCCTAACATAAAGCATCTGCTTTGATAACCTCCCCACCACCAACATACACACAAATCAAAATATAAACCCCAGTTTGTTCAACAAACACACACGTAAGTGTGGCTGTAATTCCACCAGACTGAGTATATATAAACACAGATACTATTAAGAATTGCAATTCTTCTGTCAGAGATCACTAAAAGCTACCCAATTCAATAAAGTGCTCAACAACTTACAGTTAAGGTAATTGGGGTTGGCTAAGCACTGCACAAATTCCAGCTCCAACTGAAACCGAAGTCGATTTCCAGCATCATCTACGAGGGAAGATAGCAAAAAGCATCCAAAATAAAGGTCATAGAATGTTGGTTTGCAGGGAGAAACCAGCAGCAAAGAGACTTGAGTACTGCCGAGCAGTATTTCTGCAGGAGCAGAGCACGGGATGGTTTTCCCAAGGCGGGTGTGGGAGGAAATAACCCTTCCTTACCAGTCTAGGGAAAGCAGAGCCGTGACTCGGGACCAGGTTAGAAGCTTCTCTAAAGAGAAATGCTCAAAAGACACAGGCGCACCAACAGGATTGGATGTCCACCCCCCGGGGAGCAGAGCCGCGGCTTGAGGAACTCCAGAGTGTGACGGATGCGGGAAGGCTGTATCGACTGTGCGTTCCCGCGCTCCAACCACTAAGCTACGTCAATTAGGCAAAGGTCTAGAACGCAAGGTGCCCAGGAGTCCAGTGGGTGTGCGCCCAAGCAAGCTCACCAGGGACGCTGAAAACCAAGCAGGAGGCGGCACGGCGGGATGGCGTGCTCCCGCGGGACCCTGGGAGCCGAG